>OZ057398.1:105497083-105629497 GCA_964056695.1 Melieria picta | reverse complement strand
CTAAACTTCAGCATCAAGTATTCTTAATCAATCAACGGGTTTAAGTGGTGTTTGTGGTTTAAAAAATTTGTAAATAAGATCGACTCGAAGACAAAAATCAGGCCCGAAAGAATTCAAAAGGAAAATTTAGATACAATTTAGATGCTGTTCCTGACAACAAGACTTAAGAAGCACTCTCAGCTTCTCCTGGATGTCCGATCATGCGGGCATTCATGGGAAAGTGTCGGCTGATGAGCTGGTTAGGGGGGATCTGCTATGGACTCCTAACGCTATTGAGTTTCGCTAAGACTGATACAAGGCTAAGACAAATTCAGGAGTACTTCATGCGCATAGCGGACAATAGGTGCAGATATCTCTCCATCTGCGGGGTGGCTCGACTAATGGCTCGTGGTGGCTCGTGGCTAATTTTTGTAGGAATGTCTCTGGGCTGACAGTAATGATTACGGGTCACTGAATGATTGGTCTACATGCAGCGAGATTGGTGATTCCACTAAATTTTTTTGCTGAAGCTACAGCGAAGCAAATGAGTGTGTAACACTTTCTATGCAGTTACGCTGCCTTAGCGTTGAAAAGACTTGGGGAATAGATCTTTAGCCGATTTGTCGGAGACAATACTGATATGCAACGAGACCAGTGGCGGATTCAGGGGGTTTTGGGGGTTGAAACCGCCCCCCCGAAATATTAGGATCGACTTTAAAACTACATACAAATTAAAAGGAATTTTTTGACATTTTATGAATATTAAAGAATTACTTTTTGAAACCCCCCCGAAATATTTTTCTGAATCCGTCCCTGAACGAGACCCATCTTGACGATGCGGATGGCTGTAATGCTTAGTAATCTCTCCCATGCAGGGAAAATCTATTCGATTTACTTGTTTTATTTGAGCGAGTTTAGCATCATTTGAGTAAATTTCAACCTCTTGTTAATTGTAGTGTTGCCACCCCATGAAGTTGTTTTACAGTTATAAATATATGCTTCTCGTAGTTTTGATAAATTTTCATTGTCGATATTTTTCCATAACAAAATGCAACAAATAAGTAAATTGATATCATATTACTTAGTTCAGGGAATAATTGTGGGAAGCTTTCCTAGTCACGGGCAGGGCTTGGACATTAAAATCTATCAGTTACATCATTGATATTTGCATAATGTAATCAGTAAACTTTTCATATAATCGTTCTTAGTTTTAATCACGTTTTGAATTACATTTGAAATTTGCACACAAACTCGTAAATCGCCAAATTCACTGAACTAATTAAATTGCAAAAATCGAACCTGCTTAGTTAAATAATACCTAAAGCTTATGCCATACTCTTTTAATTACATTCAAAATATATACAAAAATAAATCTAAATCCGCTTAAGCTACGCGAACTGTAATTATGTGGTAAATGTTCCTATGAACACATTTGATGGATTTTCTGGCGAAATGCGTGCTAATGATGGCCTTAAATGAAGCTATGTACACATGCGAAGCGAGTAGCGAAAAGTGATTTTTACAAAATTACATAACCAGCCCAACGGCAGCGACAAACTGCGCTGCCCACACTGAGTGACAACAAGCGAAACAACAAAAAACAGCAAAACAACAACAGTTTAGTGCTCACAATTTTGATGACACGTAAATAGTTATCGTTGTGTGTGTGTGTAGGTGTGGATGCTCGAGCCCGAACCAGCGCGGCATCAGTGCGATTTGATTGAATTTGGCTGACAGCGCAACGAAATGCTTCGCATGCTTTCACTTTCGGTTCGTCGAGAGGGCCGAAATTCCGATAGACCACGAATGTTGGCGCTGACTTGGGCAAAGTTCACCGCGGCGCGCACATATGCATGCACGTTGTGTGGGCCAAAGCAAATAAAATTATTGAAATTAACCAGCCTAGTCGGTGGTGCTGTGTGCTATCGGAAGTATGTATATGTACATGCATTTGTGTGTGTGTGTGTTTGTGAGTTTGTGTGTTTTATGGCTAATAACGTTTGATGAAAATGGAATTAAAGCCGGCAATTTGAATGCGCGGCCGTTGGTCGGATGACAATTTACCGAAGTGCTGCCGCGGCTGTGCACAGTGAACCCTACAACAAAACCGCCGACAATTTAATTACTTTTAATACCACGACGAATGCGCACACAACGCAACGAGCAGCCCACATGTCGACAAGTCGCTGCTAGTGAAACATTAAATACACACACATACACACACACGCTTGCACATACATTTCAGTATCAGTGTAGGTGTGCGCATGCAAATATTTGTGCAATGCATTAAATTAAAGTCTTTACAGTTGCCAAAGTTTTCCGCTTGAATAGCAAATACGCCAAGCAGAAACCGCCACAATAAATAGCTCGCACCAGCGGCAGAACTAACCAAAACCACATACATACATACATACATATTTACAGCGAGATGTAACTCGCACGCTTACGCACCTTCATGTCCGTAGCCCGTGTGCAGGTAATTGCTCGGCGGCGCCTCGAATGCCGCATGGCCGCCGCTGAATGGTGCGCCGCCGCCCGAGTAGCCGCCGCCCGCCGGCGGCAGGTACTGGTGCGTGGCGCTGCTGTACGTCGGCGGCTTCGACGGCGGCCCGTAGCTGCTGTGGCCGGGCGGTATCTCGTACGTGGTGATGGCTGCAATGCACAGACAATGGGCGACATGTATTATTAGGAGGCCGATGCAACGGCGGCGCATCGGGCTGTGTGAGTGCCACGTTGTGCAACTTGTCTCGTAAAACCACTAACTACGCGTACTAACTACGTACATAGAGACATACGAATAACTACAGTGGTGCGTTGAACAGTTGCTGTCAAACGTATGTTTACAGACTTGTGCGTTTCCTATGGTTTAACGGTACAAGGAGTTTTATTGACAGTGGAATTTTTTCTGGCATAGGGAAATTGAGACGTTCAAGGGAAGGGGTTTTTTTGGAATTATGGTAATTATCGAAGATTTCGATTATAATGTAATACGGCAGCTGCAATGCTACATTGAACATACATACATACAATTTGTGTCGAAAGAAAGGGCACCCACACTAAATACAATCAGTAAATTAAAAATAAAATGAATGAAATAAAAATAAATTACAAAAATAAAAATTGAAAAAAATAAATATTAATAAAAAATAAAAAATAAAATAAAAAATAAATAAATAAATAAAAAAAGAAATAATTAAATTATAAAAATCCCAAAGAAATACAACTAAATAATTAAAACTAAAAACAACTGGAAAATAGAAACAAATTAAAAGTAAAAAAAATTAAATATCTATAAAAACTAAAATGGAATAAAATGAAAAAAACTCAAATGGAAAAGAAAAAATAAAAAGAAATATAAACATTGAAATGGATTAATATAAAAACAATTAAATTGGAAAATATAAAATAAGTCACAACTAAAATAGATTAAAATAAATATCAGCAAAATGCAAATTAAACACAACAAATAAATTAAATGGGAACAAATCAACTGAAAAAGAAATCAATTAAAATAAAAAAATAGAAATAAAATAATAATAATTTACGACAATATGCAAATTAAATACAAAATATAAAACTAAATGGAAAAACAAATAAAAATGATTTAAATTGAAATAAATAATATAATTATTTAAATGCAATAAAATAAAATGGGAAATGCAATTTAAACACAACAAATTATTTTAAATTAGGACAAAATAAATTAAAAATGAAATAAATTAAAATAAAAAAAAATAGAAATAAAAATAAAATAAATAAAATAAAAATAAAAATAAAAATAAAATAAATAAAAAAAATATATATGAAAATATGCTAATTGAACAGAGAAAATAAAATTTTAATGGGAAACATTTGTAATTATAAAATTTAATAAAATAATATGGGAAATGCAATTTAAACGTAAAAAATTATTTTAAATTAGAACAAAATAAATGAAAAATGAAATAAATTAAAATAAAGAAATAAAAATAAAATAAATAAAATAGAAATAAAAATAAAATAAATAAAATAGAAATAAAAATAAAATAAATAAAAATATATATATGAAAATATGCAAATTGTACAGAGAAAATAAAATTTTAATGGGTGAAAAAAATTAAAAATGAAAATAAGTTAAAATAAATAATTCAAAAATTTAAATGAAATAACATAAAATAAATGAAATAACATAATATGTATTAGTGGAAATTAAGAAAAATAAACTAAAAAAATCAAGTAAACTAAAAATAAAATAAAATAAAATAAAATAAAATAAAATAAAATAAAATAAAATAAAATAAAATAAAATAAAATAAAATAAAATGAAATAAAATAAAATAAAATAAAATAAAATGAAATAAAATAAAATAAAATAAAATAAAATAAAATAAAATAAAATAAAATAAAATAAAACAAAATAAAATAAAATAAAATAAAATAAAATAATTAAAATAATTAAAATAAATAATTAAAAAATTAAAGCAAAAAAAAATTGCAAAAAACCAACTAAAAAAATTCAACATTACTTGAAAATAAAATAAAATAAAATAAAATAAAATAAAATAAAATAAAATAAAATAAAATAAAATAAAATAAAATAAATTAAATTAAATTAAATTAAAATAAAATAAATTAAAATAAAATAAAACAAAATAAAATAAAATAAAATAAAATAAAATAAAATAAAATAAAATCAAATCAAATCAAATCAAATCAAATCAAATCAAATCAAATCAAATCAAATCAAATCAAATCAAATCAAATCAAATCAAATCAAATCAAATCAAATCAAATCAAATCAAATAAATTAAAATAAAAAAATAAAATAAAATAAAATAAAATAAAATAAAATAAAATAAAATAAAATGAAATAAAATAAAATAAAATAAAATAAAATAAAATAAAATAAAATAAAATAAAATAAAATAAAATAAAATAAAATAAAATAAAATAAAATAAAATAAAATGAAATGAAATGAAATAAAATAAAATGAAATAAAATCAAATCAAATGAAATAAAATCAAATCAAATAAAGTAAAATAAAATAAAATAAAATAAAATAAAATAAAATAAAATAAAATAAAATAAAATAAAATAAAATAAAATAAAATAAAATATCCATATCTGTGATAAATTACTAACAGAAAACAAACACAATAGTGCTGAAGTGGCTTGCGGTTAGCTTACTGCCGCCATATTCAGTTGTAATGGACCCCACCTCGCGCGGTATGTGGGGGGGGGGAGAGAGGCCGTGGGAAATAAAATAAAATAAAATAAAATAAAATAAAATAAATGAAAATAAAACAAAATTAAATACAAATGAAATAAATAATATCAATTTTTAAATTAAATGAAATAAATAAAACGTAGTGAAAAGAAAAAACTGCGAAATATAAACCAAACCAAAAAATTAAACGTTAAATTACTTGAAAATTAAATAATCTAAAAATAAAAATAAAAAATTTAAAATTAACTAAATTTTGGTGGAAAGTAAACAAATAAATAAATTGCAAAATACAAACGAAATAAGAAAATTAAAAACTTAATTACTCGAAAATAAAATGAACTATAAATAAACTAAATTAAAATAAATAATATTAAAATGTAAATGAAATTAAAGTAAAAATATAAAATATATATAAATAAATAAATTAACATGTCATAGAGTCTTGGGTTCGAAAGTCGTCAATCAAAATTTTAAATCTCTCGTAATTGTTCCAGGGTTATTTTTAATTTTTCCACGTTTGAAAGGCGATCAAGTTAAGGAAAAAAATTTCATAAGAATCTACCAGAAAATTGTTCAACATTATATTCACTACGAGTTAAGCAATTTGTAACACTTGTACAAATAAATCTCCAGAACAAAATAATCCATGTTTTCCACATGAAATGTGAATAAAGAAAGAAGAAAATAACAAACAAGTATTTTCTATACTTAATACCTCTCTTTTTTTAGACAAAAGACAACCAAATATCGTTGTAATATAATGCAAATTTAAACAAAATATGAACGTTAATACCTCAAGCAGAAGTAATGTGGCGTTCCTTTAAGATCACAAATGTTGGTATGCGATAGGAAGAAAAAGAGCCCCTGAGCGATGGCCAGATTTCGTTCTACCTTAACGCCAGCATTGCCGAAATATGACTAAATATCGAAATCTTTTTACAAAGAGTGATTAAATACTCGAAAGCTTTTTACAATGCAAGAGTCTTGAGTCGATTTTGTATAAAAAAATTTATTATAATACTATCACTTCATGATTGATATTAAATTTATCTGCAAGATTGATTGAAGTAGAGTTCTGACTATGTACGAGTTTGTTTTTTAGAATTCCAGCTAAATTACAGATCACAAAAAAATGTCTCTAAGTTTTCTCTTTGCTTTAAAGATAATCTTGAACCATTTTTTCGTCTATCTATCAATGGTGATCTATCTTTCTTTAAGTATATCTTTCTTAAGGAAAACTTTATAGGCAGAAATGAAAACATTTATTGAATCTTTCAATTCAAATTACCTCATTTGAGCTTTAAATAAATAGCATTGAAATAATAAAAAAAATTAAATGATTAGAATCACATGACATATCATGAACGCTCTTTCTAAGTTTAGAAGATTTCATTGTCAAATCATTCCAAGGCAATGAAGTAAGTAAGTTTTTTCGTCTTTTATTAAAATGAAGACCTTCGCTTGTATTAATTTCATCATCAAGTCATTCAAAGAAGTAAGTAATGAAGTGGTAATTCTTTGTTCCTCTTTTATTAAAACATTCTGTAATAGAAAATTGTCTTTTGACCTTCGCTTGTATCCATTAGAGAATTCATTACTTTAGCCAAATGCGGCAGCCAAACAATTTCGGCTTTTTATAAGAATTCTTTTTCCAAAAAAGTATTTACTGAATGTGGCAGCTGGACAGCCACAAAGACTTTTGGCGTGCAAACACGTCCACTTCGGACACTAATTTGGAAACTGGTTGACTGCGCGTAACTTTGTCAGTCAACATGCAAAAAGCAAACACTTGATGGAATTTTCGAAAATGAAAGTTGTTTCAGTGGCTGCAAAAGCGTCACTGCGCAAAGGCGGTTTGGGTCAACGTACGGCACAGAGCGCGCAGCAATCTGGTTCGCAGCGTATTGAGCTCAATTGTTCAACTGTATTGAACTACGGCGCCGAGGGACTTGAACCGCAACAGCAAAAACAACAACAACAATCCGAGTCAGACAGCGCCTCATCTCAAGTGGAAACGGCCAACTCCAGCGAGACGCAGCGCAACTGCTCGCGTGTCGGCGTGCTGGAAGCGAATATGTGCCGATGGCTCAATTGCTGCACTGGAGCGTGCGACGCTATCGCTGGCATGCCATAGTTTTTCTAACAAAATCGCTATTATGGCATTTCATAATGTGCACCGATGGCTGTGAATGATATTTATTGGTTGGCTGTTGTTGTGTAGCGTTTCATTATCAGCTATTAAGTGTGATCAGCTTCGCATGCAGCGAGTCGATTTTGTGCTGGCGTTGCTTTGCTTCGATTTCTGGCATTTGTTTTCGTTATGACATTGAAATGTTCCACTTCATTTGCATAGCATACTGACTCTGGTCATTTGTGGTGACTTGATTTTGTTAATTACATACATTTAGCGCTGTTGGGAAATGGCTTAGCTGCATTATGCAATGGTCGCAGCGAACGTCTTAAGACTGCATTTTATTTGTATCTTCATTAACATCGAATGTGTCTGAAAAGTCGATGTGCGTGGTTTCGAAATGATTTATTTCAATGAAAATTCGAACCAGTTATTGAAAAGCCAAACGACTTTGGAATTGATGGATGTGCACAAAAGTATGAAATAAAGAAATATATAAAAAAATACAAATGTGTTGTTGAGGGCTTTAGGTCATTCATTAAATTGAATTTGGTTGGTATGAATATTTGTAAACTGAAAATAATTTTAGCTATAAATTAATTTAAAAATAAAGCAAATTAATGGTTGTTATAAAACAATTTCTGGTAGATCTTTATGAAAAATTTGTTCTCCCATTTTAACGCGCCTACGAGTTGCCCATTACTGCTCAGTTCAAGACTCACTCAAGACTCATTTGAACGTCACATAACACCGTGCGACAGCATTTTTCACACCGGGAAAATTCCATATGTACGTGCAACTAGAGACCAAATATAGTAATACTGCGTACTCAGTTTTTCATTTCTACATCCTTTGTCCTTTTAAAAGAACTTCAAAATTTTGAAGGGGATAACAAATAAAAAAATATAAAAATACTTAACCTTGTTAGAATATGGCGATATGTATATCAAATGAAAAAGGAAAGGCTCAAGAATTTAAATAAAATTAGCTTTTTATTTATGTGTAAAAATAGATATGAAAAAGGTCCTTTGAAAATTTTAATCCTCTAATCCTTGAAAATTTAGATAGAATTTTCTTGAAAAGTAAGTATGTTAAAACCCCAAATCTCCCTGATCACGTGTCAAAATTTCATTACTCTAACTTTATTAGTTCGAAAGTTATTAAAACAAAGGCGGAAGCTGCAATTCTAATGAAGTACAAACATTTTAATTTATTTGAGTATCAGTATTTTAAATAATAAAAAGATACAAAATCAATGAAGCGAGAATAATGAAATTTTGACACGTGATCAAGGAGATTTTAAGTTTTAACATACTTACTTTTCAAGAAAATTCGATGTAAATTTTCAAGGATATAAAGGATTAAAATTTTCAAAGGACCTTTTTCATATCATTTTTTTACAAATAGATAAAACATTAATTTTGTTTCAATTCTTGAGTCTTTCCTCTTTCATTTGATATACATATCGCCATATTCTAACGAGGTTAAGTATTTTTTATATTTTTTTATTTTTTATCCCCTTCAAAATTTTGAAGTCCTTTTAAAAGGACAAAGGATGTAGAAATAAAAAACTGAGTACGCAGTATTACTATGTTTGATCTCTAGTTTCACGCCCTTATGGATTTTTTCCGGTGTGAAAAATATTTGTAATTTTTGTCGCACGGTGTAATAGTTTTATTTTTCTGTTGTATTAACTTGAGTAGAGGGATTTACAATTTCCATTGTCAAATGTGCATAAAGTAACGAAAATTCAACTACTTCTCACCGCTAACTGGCTGCAATGAATATTCAAAACCCCTCTTACCACAAATTACTGAATACTGTAAGCATTTTTGCAACAGACGAGAAAGGAATTTTCAACTTGCATATACCATTTTTTTTCTTATAAATTTGTGCATGAAAGATAACTTTAACTTGTCTCACAATTTTGTCGCTCATTTCACATCCATTTCCTCGCCTGTCGCAATTCAGCTTACAGTCTCAACTGATTTTCCCAGAAGGAATGCTATCTACTTGCAGCTTCCGTCACTTGTTGTTGTTGTTATTGGCAGTCCAAAAAAACGTTACTCACTTTCCGTGTGCACCACCGGACCCGACGATTCCTTACCACCACCACTGCTGCCGCCCGACGAGGCGCCCGACAGCGAGCTGAACTTGGCGAATGGATGCACCACCGGCCCGCTCTGGACATAGGCGTGCGAGTTCAGTTGCGCCGAGTTGATGATGGCCTTGCCCACATCGGTGACCTTGTCGCCGGAAGCGGACACCAAATTGCCGCTGGCGCTCAGCGCATAGCCGCTGCCTTTGATCAGCTGGCCCTTGAGCGCCGTCACGCCGCCCGTGATGGCCTTCACCGCCTGGAAGATGGTGTTGAGCACCTGCTTCTTGAACGACCACGGATTGTACTCCACCGAGTTGCCCTGTCGCGGCGAAAAATCAAACATTTATTTATTCAAACAACTGCCATGGCGCGAATGTAATTGAATGCAATGGCGTTACATGATGGCCGGTCTCGTATTTGTAGCCGCCGCCACTGCTGTGTCCCGAGCTGCCCGATGCAATGGAGGCGGACGCATGGCCAATGCTGGACAGCAGGCCGGACTTGAGGTGCGCCACATAGTCAAAGCTGCCGGAGCGTTTCTGTAGTTGCGAGTCGCCGCTGCTCGACTCGGCGTGCTCGCTGTCCACCTCGTCCTCCAGGGAAACCAGCTTCTCCTCGGGGGCCGGGTAGCTGTGACTGAGCAATGGCAGCGTGAGCAATAGCACATAGAAGAGCTGTCAAAATAAACCAGAAAAAACAGTGAAAAAATGTAAGAACGCGTTGGTTAAACAGCAAGAAAGTTTAATAATCTACAAAGCAACAAGTATGATACAACAAATTGTTCAAGTAGCGAGTGAAAAGCGTCTTAATTGAGTGCAGCGCGTTGCGCCCGAGTGCACTTTTGCGGCCGCGGCGCGCTCGTGTGTCATTTGTTGCATGGCCAAAACTGCAGCCGCTTATGTCGTCGTGCCGTCGTTACGTCAGCGCGTGCGCGTAAGTAATTCGCGCAGCCAATTGCAGTTTTAACAATAACAACCAAGACCAAGACGACATCGAGAGCGCTGCAGCGGCTGGTTACGCGACGCGTTGCATGCGTTAGGCGCGCTTTAATTGCGTCGCGAGCTCAGGGAATTTGAAGAAAATTTTGAATACAACTTTTATCGCCCAATAATTTTACGAATGCCGTAATATCAGATTCGGCCAACGTTGACGTTGCGGTCGAGTGCTTCTGGTATCTGAGACGGCAGCTGCACATACAACGCGGGTCGTGTGGCACAGCTTTTCTGCTCGATTAAATTCACAAATTCATTGTGTTGCAATTAAAATGGCGTCTCGGTTACATACGAGTATAGGCGACATTAAGTAATCATTGCTGGGTACGCGAGGAGCGTTTAGGTAAGTTTTATTACTCAAGTTTGAAAAACTTAATTGGCCCACAGCAATAAAACTGCACTGAAAATATTTGAGGTGCTGCTCATCGCTGCCGATTGAATGTTTTTTCCAGCGTTACATTAGAAAAATAACCGGTTGTTTTCTTCGGAGGTATTTGAAGTTGTCTTCTAAGTTGTGCTGTCTTCTACGGCACTTTAAATATTTGTAAGAGTAGGGTTGGTCATATTTTTATTGTCTACAAGTGCCTGAGGTGAATCCGCCCTATTATCTCTGATCTTTTACCCTTAACATTTTTTTTTTAATTTTATGGAAAACTGAAGTGAAATTTTGATATCTTTAATAACGAAGCACGTTTAGCGCTCTGATGCAAGATTTTGTTAATAAAAAATTAAATTCGATTTTAAACCAGGGACCCAGAATAACAGTTATGATTTTTTAAAAATTCGAAAACGTTGCCCATTTTTAAGAGATATTTATAAATGTTGGACAATAACTATTCTGAGGAGAATAAATACTTCTTTCGTCATTTCGTAACTATTATTCGTGACAAATATTTTTTCTGTTGTTTTTTCTGTTTTTGAAAAATATTTTTCAAAAAATAAACGTTACCGAGCAATGGAAAAAATATTTCTTGCTGATAATAGTTATTAGGCAACAGAAAAAATATTTGTCACGAATAATAGTTATACATAGATGTAAAAATAATTATTTCAAAATAATAATTATAAGTAACAATTAAAATATTTGTTACAATGAAACAGTTATTTTCCATTTTTTTTCTAAAAACGTTATAACTGTTATGTCCCTGTTTTAAACTGATTTTCGACTACCAACGTAACGACTTTAGGTTACTTTTTGGAAGAGACTGCTTCCAATATATACAAACCTCTATACATATATATATGGATATACATATATATATATATATTGGCTTGCTATAAGCTTCCTCAGAGAGTGGAATGAAGCTTGGATCGTTAAAAATGAATTGCGTAGAAAAATATTTAGTATGAACATTTGGTGCTTGGAATTTATTTTTTGGGGAGTTCGGCATATAACTTTTGAGCTCAATACCACTTTAAATCATATTTGTCATATACAATTTTTGTAGCAAAACGATTTTTGGAACCTAAACCCCCTTGCGTGCGCAAGTTTTCTCACATATTGAATATACAGTATAGATAACTATTTTTAAATAATGTAATGTAGAAGCCAACAAAAAGTGTATTTTTTTCTTACTTCCAAAAATATGGAGAAGTTCAGATCTAACTGAAGGCAGAAGAAGAATGGCTATGGATAATTTGCTTAACCCTTTCGCTATTTTGTTGCCATATGGCAACATGCCACTTTGTGGACGTCTGCATCCTCTATGGTTGCAAGAATAGTTGTTGGTCTTTAGAATAGTTTGAAGTTTTAGGAAAAATACGAAATTAATAAACTGAATATTTAAGTTTAAAGAAGAGAAGTATACACGTTTTTTTAATGGTATATCTTGACATAGTAAAGGAAGAAGAAGCAGAACAAATTAGAGAACTTTTTAATTTTACGTTTTCTTTCAATTTAGATACTTGTTTTTTTTTAATTTTGGCTGAAGTAAATGAAGATATATTCAAATTTTCGTTATGCGTAAAAAGTTTTATTTTGTAAGTAATTATTACAGCCACAACGATGTGGTTGCTCTCATAGAAAAACACTCTAAAATACAGGGTCCGAGTATAAACATTAAAAAATGCCGTATGAAATGTTGCTAATATAACCACATAGAAGCCTAAGACGTACAATTTAAAATTTTAACTTTCCCCAGTACAAACCAGTAGCGAAAGGGTTAAAGCTAAAGTTTACCTCAAGTGGTATCAATGTGGCGCTTAAGTGTGTCAAATTCTCTGATTATGTTCTCGGATTACTATATTCCATCAACTATATTATCACATGAAAAACATTTCCCTAGCAAATAAATTGCTTAATCTTTTTATGCGGCTAATTACGACTAAAAAATTACCACATAGGTGAGTACGTGTGGTTTATTGTATTTCATAGGCTTTTGAAAAATCGAACTGTATGATATGAATAAATACTAAATACTAAAAAATTTCCGCTTCTGCAATTGTTTCTAGTATTTACTTATTTATTTGTTAACACGATATTTTATAATCAATCCTCAAAATTGGATTGGATGGATAACAAAAAGCGAAGTAAAAGTAGTAACTCGATAAAGGGATCTTTTTTATGTATCAGGATATATGCCACAACTAGCTCACGTAAAACTTTCATCGTTCAAGGAGTTATTAAAAAATACATCAATTAAACTGATGCTAGATCAAAGATAGTGCAGCGTACATTTCAATAAAAAGTTACTCGGAATTTTCATTTAAACAAGCCGCACTTGAGATACTTACTTATTGTTAATTTTTTTTTCTGGGTTGGTGTATCTCTCATTTGGACTTTGTCTGTCGTGAGTTTGTGCACGATAGATTTGTAAACAAGTCAGTGTTTGTTGTGTTCTAGAAATTTCGCAATGTCGAATTTGGTTGAGCAAAAAGTTTATCTGAAATTGTGTGTTTCTCACAAAGCGTTAGAACCTTTGAAAGAAAATATTCCTCGCAAGAGACTAAAATTGTGAAGAACAAATTGAGGTTTCTTCATCACAACAAAGCACCGGTTGACACATCTCATCGTGTAGGCGCATTTACCTGACATGGCTCTTTGGGACTTTTTTCTATTTCCACGACTGACGCTACCACTTCACCGAAAGCGTTTTGACACGCTTGAGGCGATAAAGCAGAACTAGCAAAAAGAGCTGAAGGTGATCTCAAAATCAGCTTTTGAAAAGTATTTTCAAGATTGGAGAAAGCTTTGGAATATGTCTATAGCTTGTAATGGAGATTACTCTGAAGGACATAAAATCAATATCGAAGATAATTGAACCGTTTTCGTTTTTTTGAAGAAGGGTATTTTTAGATCTACCTTCTGATGGATAGTGTTGTATAGGTTTTGGTGAGAGGTTCTCAAGGGTTATTGTTTTAATGAAGTCACGAAGAAACTGGCGCTGTTTGTGAACGGCTTCTGTGGATACATAAAATTGTTGAATTGCTAAAATGAAATTTTGACAAGTGATCAAGGAGATTTTGGGTTTTAACATACTTATTTTCAAGAAAATTCTATATAAATTTTCAAGGATATAAAGGATTAAAATTTTCAAAGGACCTTTTTCATATCCTTTTTATACAAATAGATAAAAAATCAATATTATTTACATTTTTGAGCCTTTCCTCCTTCATTTCATATACATATCGCCATATTCTAACGAGGTTAAGTACTTTTTATATTTTTTTTATTTGTATCCCCTTCAAAATTTTGAAGTCCTTTTAAAAGGACAAAGGATGTAGAAATGAAAAACTGAGTACGCAGTATTACTATATTTGGTCTCTAGTTTCACGCATATATGGATTTTTCCCAGTGTGAAAAATGCTGTCGTACGGTGTAATCTACTGGACCAAGCATATAAACTATTCATAAATATTTTCCAGAGCTTTAGTTTAGTCATAGTGAAACTATTCAAGTGAACCAGATGGAATGACGGCCTCTTTTTTGTATGACAAAAATTACAAAAATGGCAAAAATATTACTAAATAATAGACAATAGTTTTAAACTTGGTGGGGTGCTAAATACAATTTGAAATTCCAAGAAAATTCTAGGAAAACGTTGCTGTGTTGGTAACAGCGTATTTAACTGTTAGATTCTAGCATCTAATGTTACAATGTTTGTAGTGTCCAATCGCAAAAAAGTGATCGAGAGTGTTGGCTACACTTCTATGAATCTGAGAGCGATTTGAGATTGGTTGGGTGAATGCAATAGAGAAACTATTTGACGTAATATTTGTCGTGTTTTTTTCTATTTATGAAGAAATATGAAGCCGTGTCAAAATCGAGTCTACTGTATACTGTGAGTTTAGTTCATTAAGGAAAACATTTCAAGCAACATTGTGGGAAAAAATATGATTAAGTTTGTAGCAGACATTTTTAAAGCCGAAATTTTTAGATGATTAGTCATTCGCTCAAGCTAGGCCGATATATGAAAGGTCCAGTCCAGTGTAGGAAATTCAGTCAAATACACAAGCACCCATTATAAAACATTATACGTGTGTGTTGCATGACTTCTATGATTTGAATGACAGTTTTAATTTGTCATCACTGACAGCAATGCTCAGCCATGCACATACAGACACATTACCGAAAAGTGTTAATGACAAGTTTTATTTCACACCACCTTCAAACAATAACTGCAAACAACAACAATACACCACCGAAAATGTGCGTTGTTGGCTTATAATTTTGTGACAACACGCGAGCTCCGCACTCACGTAGGGCCAGCACTGTGAACTTCTGTCTCTGCGTCTGCGTAATGACAGCAATTTTTTCTTGTCTGAAACTCACCAACACTCACAGCTGCGAGAGTGAAAGTGATGTGCCTGACACTGCACACTTTGCATTGTTGACGTTTCGCATTTTGGTCAGAGCAAACAGTCAAGGTTTCTATTTGTTGCCGCGATCGCTTCAAATTCGCCATTGTCGTTCGTTTGTTAGCAACGCTTGGAGTCTCGCAATTTGCCAGCAGATCGTCGACAATAGTTGCGGTAGGTTGGAATCGGTGCAGGTGAATGTTGATAGATTTTATTGCTGCAAAGTGTCGAATTGGCCGCAATCGCCACTCACACACAAACCTAATTATTGGTGCGCTAAACGAAACCATAATGAATCTTTACGTTTGATCAAATATACAAAGGCAGACATATATTTTTAATGATTTTATTGATAAGCTTTCAGTTGCTAAAAATATGAAAATTCGATTTTGCACTATGCAAATTTTTAGCAACCGAATTCGATGGGACAGCAGTCATAAGCGGGTTTTGTGTTGATGCTTTCGCAATCGATATTTGAATTGAATGCCTTTCATTTGGAAGCATTTGGTTTAATCTTTGTCTTTATTACAATTTAGTGGAATTATTTAGCAAGTTGGGATCAAATTATGGTTCATGGAATTGATTATTGGAATTCAAAATCCTCTTAGCATGTTTTGTATTATTGGTAACAGTTGAATTGGTTGTACGTAATAAAAAATAAATTGAAATTTGTTTATTTTGCTTCTTCACAATGACAAAACAGCCACATAAAGCAACCACAGAAGGCTGTTGGGGAACTAACTTGCGTAACTTTTTATTTGATGCTCACATAAAAATGATCAAATCACGATAATGCATTGCAAAACATCTGCAGCTCTGAAATTTTACAGCTCTCGTCAATGATTGTTTCGATTAGTAAAAATGGAGCCAAATAAACAATCGATTTATCAGAGCAATGATTTCCAGATCGAGTCATCTTATTAAATTCCAATGTCAACTGACCACCAAAATCGTGTGATTTCTTTCTTCGTGAAATCTCTGGTCTATGTAAATGAACCACAAACCATTCCTAAGCTGAAGGTCGAGATGCAACGCATCATTGGGGAGATAGAGGCACATCTTTATCAAAATGTCATTATTCGATACTTATTTATTTATTTATTTATTTATTTATTTATTTATTTATTTATTCTATGAATTAACAATTCTAACAGACTACTAGCAATAAATAGGCCACAAGTTCATTTAAAAAATTCAACTAAGTTCCTTAAAACTAACCTTTTTGGAAGCCCGAGATCAAGTTCCGGAACAGTATTCAATTCCGAAAGAGCTCAAGCAATTGGAGCATTTTTAATATATTCAAATTAACAAAACCCAACATTAAAATAATTATTTGGAGCATGTCTACTTTACAATGCAATCGAAGTATCATCAGTCGTTTACTAAATATTCATTTTTTTTTAATTAACATTGAATTGATATTTCTATGACCTGACGCTCGGTAAATGAAAAATGTAAAACTTCATTATATTCTAAGAAATTCTGATGTTTCGTCAGCGGTTCTTTGACCTCTTCATAGGTTTTGAAAAGAAAAGACAATGGTTGTATAAACCAATACTGAATAATTTTCACTTAAAGACCTTTCAGCCCATAGAAATGTCAAAGTAAATAAAAGAGCAGGTAATATAATTAAAAAACATACTTCTTTCAACAACAGAAGAATATTAAATTAAATTACATGAATGAAATAAGACTCTTAAAAATCTTTCTTCTAGTCGAACACGTTGGTTAACAAAGGCAATCAAACGCTTATTGGGAAGGAGAAGGTTACACAGCGATGGACATTGAAAACCACAAAGCTTCGCTCTGCTAAAGTCTTGAACAAAGGGTTTTCAAAGGGGACCAAGATAGAAAATGAATAGATTTAATAGGCTAATATGATCCACAATCATAGAAATGTAAACCATTTGGAATGTAGACAAAGTTTACCATCAAAGTCGTCTTAGGACACAACAAATCGGCTGCCTACGTCAGGTTTTCATGTGTAATTTACTTTACTCTAAAAGCTATAATTTTGCCTGTTCTTTTGGTAGTTCTTCGAAAACAGCTGGTCGAAATTGGTTGCAAATTGCCAATTCCAAAGTGTTTGTATGAAATTTCAGTTTCGTGTCCCAACTTTTTCGAAAGCTATTATGAATACCTTCCATCAGACAGACGAATTGGAAGACATATTAATAGACGGACATAGATAAATCAATGCGATATATATTTACATATCTCAATTCTATATATTTAAATACATATTTATTCCTTTCAACACCAGCCGTGCTGGTTTTCATACGTTGTAGTTTTGCTCAGCAATTAAAAATATGTCGTTGCTTACCAGAACTGAGTACAAAAAGTGCTTGGGTTGGCATGCGAAAATTGCTCGCATTCATTTAGTCGCAGGACTCCGCAGATTAGTTTGGTATCATCATTTAGCTGAATGTCCCACCTAATCAGTGTATACGTATTTCGTGGAATGCTGTGGAATCTCAAAAGTTGCAGTCCAGAGAAAATCCCGATTTTTCTCATTTTTATCAAAAAATTAGGCAAAGGTTAGATATTTTTTTTGTCAAAATAAACACTTTTTAAATTCAATTTTTTGATATATTAATTACTTAACCCCACATGACAAAAATTATGGGATTTCATTAAAAAATATAGATTCTACGGGCATCTGAAGACAGCCTTGTTAACGATATTTTGCTAGAAGTGAAAATAATATAATAAAACGTTCAACTTTGAAAGGCCGTAAAGTCCAGGTCATGGGATGAAGAGACTTGAAAAGTTGATTTGCTGTCTCGCTAGTCTATCTATATTACGACAAGTAAAAAAAAAAATCAGATTCGCAACTTTCGGATTTGCTCCAATGCGAGCGTTTTTGCCTGTTTTTTCCC
Source organism: Melieria picta (assembly GCA_964056695.1). NCBI lineage: Eukaryota > Metazoa > Arthropoda > Insecta > Diptera > Ulidiidae > Melieria > Melieria picta. The sequence goes on along the minus strand of OZ057398.1, from coordinate 105,611,411 downwards.
AATGTGCGCCGCGTGTGCGTCTTTCTGTTACAGTTTGGTTCGTGGTAGCTGCGGACCAAAGATCAGCAATCTGATGTCATCATTTCAAGCTGTTCTCTAGTAAAAACTCTAAAACCGTAGCTCGAGTATACTAGGAAAAACAGAAGTTTCTGTTTCTGCTAGGTTGTCGAAATCTTCCCGAGACAATTCTGGCTAAACTATTTCCGGTTTCACATTGCCGATTTCCGGTAACTACATTTCTTCGTAATCCATCATTATCCATTTCATTGTTAAGGCGAATGAGATTTTCATATCTCTTCCAGAAGAATCACTTAAGACGGCTCTTTGATATGTTTGAAGCAGTCAGTACGCAGCGCATTTTAATGTAAAATATGACGTTGATTCGGAAATGATGTAAACATTCGACGACAGCTTTTTAGAGTAACTTCTGGTCAGTTGACCAATAGTTGACCAATAGTTGACTACATCATTGATTATATCATTTCTGAATCAACGTCATATTTTACATTAAAATGCTCTGCGTACTGGCTGCTTCAAACAGATCAAAGAGCCGTCTTAAGTGATTCTTCTGGAAGAGATATGAAAATCTCATTCGCCTTAACAATGAAATGGATAATGATGGATTACGAAGAAATGTAGTTACCGGAAATTGGCAATGTCAAACCGGAAATAGTTTAGCCATAACCAAGATGACTTTCTTTCAATAAAGTCGAACATGAGCTCTGTCGAAGGCGCTAAAGTTGCGGAAAATGGCAGAGGCAAAAGACAAGATGCTATTATGTGATGTGATGCCGCACAACGGCAATGCATAATTTATGCGATTGGCAAGCGGGCGTTACGTAACAATGTATCTCTCTCTCTCACTCCCACTTTCTTCTTTCCTCAGCAGCAATGAACTTTCAAATGTGGGAAAAGACCATAAACCGATAGCGGCAAATACAAAACAAACACGCTAACAAACTAAGTAGTTGCCTGATCGTCACGGCTGAACAGCTGTCTGAAGGCAGCTACTCACGCGCTCGCGTCTGTCGGCTGGCGTAACAGCGTACAGCGAACGGCAAACAATAAACAAACAAATAAACAAACGAAAGCGCAACAGAGGCCAGCGGCAACGAGCTACAAACTGCAAACTGCACTTGAACTTGTTTGATGAAATTGAAATTGGCTCGGGCGGCTGGTGACTGTTCGATTATCGCTCGAATCGAAAGGTGGCCGCGGCGCGTATAAACAAATTGGCAAAAATATTCCGATTGAACGACGAGTTAGTGTGGCCTACGCGTGTTTGCGCTGAAAAGTTTTTCACTTTAAGCAAATAAGTGTGACGCTAGCGGCAACGTCAACGCCAGCGCTGGGTATTTTGGGGCTCTGCATGGGTTGTGGCCATTGTCGCACAATTCCAGTTAATTATCGCACTTTCACTGCAGCCGCCGAGTGCCGAGTGCAGCAAATGCTGGCAGGGCGGCAGCGTCACTTGCTTAAGGCAACATTGCAGGTTGGTACTCTTGCAGCAAATATAGTCGCTAAACTCACCTTCATTGTGTGTTTGGTATTTGGCTTCGGTTGTTCTCCAAAAACGGTTAACCGTTTAATCCACAATTGGAGCGTTCTCTCGAATCAGCTGAACGGTTGCTGCTGTGCTTCGCTTAGCTTGAAGATTTCTGTGGCCAACCGCTGAACTGCACGAAACGCGTCCGATACGTTCGACCGACAGATTCACTTTTACTGGCACTCAATTTGCTGTTTGCGCATGCGCGAAGCGTTCGCTTTTGAAATCTGCTGCGCGATCGCTGGAAGTTGTTAATTTGTGTTTTCTTTTCCTCTGTTCGTTTTTATTTCTCGCCTCGCCTTTTGTTTTTACGTTTTCTCTTACTTCTTTCAACTTTCTTTCCACTACGATTTTGTTTGTGCTTTGCACAATTTCGATACTTTTTTGAATTCGCTTGCCGACGACAACACTTTTCAAGCGGATTGGCGCTTATCCGCCAACAACTGTGCGCAATCTTTCTTTCGTTTTCGACAACTTGACTGGTTCGCACTTTTTGGACTACTTGAAACGCGACGTTTTCGAATAGGCTAAACCGTTTGGCGTTCACTAAACCGTTTTCCGGCTGCTAGCGCTGCTATTTTTGTTGTTGTTGTTGATGTGCAGCTGTTGCTTCGACGACGTATCCACATAATCTGTTCGTGTCGACTGCAGTGCCGGTGTCTTTTAAAGAAAATGAACGCGGCGCTTCGACGCTCTCTTGCATCTTCAGTTGCACTCATCGTTGGCTCGTCGCTCTCAAGAAACGACTTTTGTTTTTGTGTTTGTCGTTTGAATCGTAAGTTTGTATTTGGTTTCTTGAGGTTTGCGCTTTTATGTCTTTATTTTGTTTTTGATTTTGATTTTTTTATGGTGTCATTATTTCCTTGACGCTGCACATGTGCAGAGTGTGTTAAGAGTTTACTTGATATCGAAATGGTGCAACATTAAAATGGTTTCTTATGGTGCGTTTGCAATTTCAGTTTTTATGTGCGCAATTGAAATTTGAAATGGTTTGAGTGCGCGCTAAAGTAAACGAGGGCAGCGATGCTAGAAACGAAAGACTTAGGAAACGAACTTGTGCGTGATCTTAGAATGACTAGGAAAAAGTTTGAATGAGAAGTGATGACTTTTGGCATTTGTTGAAGGAAACTTAAGTATGAGGCTTGAAAAAATTTGGATATAATGGTTTAGTTTATTTTGTATTACAATGACAAAGTTTGGGTTTTTACAATGACCCATATGACAATAATTACTTGAAAAGTGCTCAATGAAGTGAAGTAAAGAAGTGAACTTAAATATATGCTAAAGACCTCAGGTTTATAACATCGTTTATATTGCTTGACCAAGTGTAACCGAATTTGAGGAACAGCTGCATATGGCATCACAATTATTACTTGCATATTAAAATATGTCAAACAGATCCCTGTGAATTACACTAAAATCAAATTGAAAAATTTAAAATTAAATATTTAAATTAAATTTTGAATTAAAAAGTAATATTAAATATAATAAAATAATTAGTGTCCGACCAAATATTCGGTTTCGGTTTCGGCCTAAATAAGTGTTTCGGTTTCGGCCAAAAAATGCCCGAACGGCCGAAACCGAAACTTTCTAGAATATTTTTTACATTTAGCTAATTAGTGCAGCCGAGCTGATATATAGTGAAAGGATGAGAAGGAGAATTTAGATGCCACCAATGTAAATAAACTTCTTTTTTTAGAATATAATATTAAATTATTTAATTTTGAATATTAGCGAGTAAGGTACGAAAAGGTGATTTTTTATGTTTATGTTTGAAAAAAGAAATAATTGTTTTTATTAATAAGTATTTCTTTTTTTATGTTAAGTTTGTTTGTTTGTTCTTTATTTACATAAAGTAAAATTCGTTTGTTGAAAAATGGTAATTCTGATTCTTGATGTGGTAATTTTTATTTCAATTAAAAAGGTTCCGTTTTTTGGCCGAATATTAAAAAAAAATTAAATTCGGTTTCGGCCCAAAAATGTGGTTTCGGTCGGACACTAAAAATAACCCTTTCAAACTGAATAAAAACTACTAGATACGAAATATTTGTTTAGATTAGTTATATTAGATAGCAAGTGGGGCGTTGTGCATTTAGAAGGGGGGAGGGTGATTTGAAGTTTTAAACACTTAAAATATATGTTTTTTGCGAAAGTTGTGGGTAACAAATTTCAGTTTTTTGAGTTATTTGAATCTGCAATGCGTGGCTACGGAGCCAATGACCTGACACAGTCGAGCCATGTAGAGCTGCATTTTGGGTTGAAAGTTTCTAGAAAAAATTTTGAGTCAGTCAGTCTCGGAGTGTAACTTTAAACTTAAAAAATATTAATGTTTCGACCGGCACAGAAATTCCATTCGTACGTCAGAAGCGCAGATGGTCTTGGAATATAAAATCTTAATTGCTGTTTTAGCTTACACATTTGAAGTAAAATGTCCTAGCAAGTTTATGCAAATATTATTCCTTCGTATTTGCCCGGGATACAGGGTCGAAAAGGTAAAAAGGGTAATCACAATTGGTTGCCAAACGAAAAATTAAAAATGATTTTGATCCAGTTTTATTAAAATTTATTTGATTCCAAATTGGTTGCCAAACGAAAATCTTTTTAATTTCTGTTTGATATTAATTTTGCTAATTAATTTTGATAATCTTTTGTTTATGGTGCGACAGTTCGAAAGTAGGTTTTCAATGTAACACTGCATGCAAAGTCAATTTAAATATAAAGTCAATAATAAACATTCTGTGTCTAAACTTTAAATCATTTTCAGCTCTCGACGTATAGCAAAAACAAAAAAATAATAAATATTTTTTGCGCAATAACAAAATTGAAAACCCACTATCTGTCTTTCATGGCAAAATGAAAATGCTTCGGTATTCATAATTTGACATTGTTCATTTTTCATAAATTTTTTTTACTACATAGTTATGACTAATGGTGGCTTCGCTGCAAATTAACACTTTTGCGGTGAATGCAAATTGAGTTTGAGAATGAATTTGTTTTCTAACAATGATCAATTTTCCATGAGAGCTCGAAATGTAAGGAAATTTGCCCAATTTGAAATATTTATTTTCCTGAAATGACAGAGGCCAGCATACAGATGTGTTGGCTAAAGGTAGCCCCACCAATTTCTGCGGCATATGAAGTGCTCATGTCATCGCTCGGTCCGTGCAGCAGTGCGGCATATAGTGGCAACTATGAAATTGCATGTTTCACGCTGTCGTCAGAGTGTCATTTGCCGCACTGGTATTTTCAACCACAAAGGTCTGCACCAACAACAGCCACCAATGCGCTGGACGTGAGTACGCCTCATCCACTTCACAATGAAATGGAATGTTTCACCCGGCTTAAAGTCTTACACACACACACATGTTTTTCGGTGTTTTGACGCTGTTGTTGCTATTGTTGTTGTTGCAGTTTGTTATCCACTGTCGCTGTGACTGGTTATTAGATAATCTTGCGCCATGCAATTTTTGAGCTGTTTGTTGCTGCTGCAATTGGTTGGGTGCCGTCTTAACGGGCCCAAAATGCACGCAACGCACTCACACAAACACTCATACACACATACACGCACGCTCAAAGTGCATCAGATGCGATATTCAGCGCTTCGAATGTTTAGCTTTGGGCTGTTTTGTGGCGCATGCAGGAAATGAGTTCGGTTCATGACTTCAACGCTGCCAGTTGTTGCTGGTTGTGTTGATCTTTGTCATCGTTGCATGGTTTGTTCACACATGGCGCGTTGCTTTCATTTGGTTCGCATTGGGCATTCACTCGACTCGTACGCACAGTGGTCGCCGCAATTCATGTTGACATAGTGATAATGAACTTTGCCGGCATGCGATGCGATGTCTCGAGTCTTTGAACTGTTGTATGCTGAAGCCTTCGGAGCGTTAGATAATCGAGATGTGCCATATTTGGGCCAGTTTAAAGGGTCATTTATTTTGTCGGCGTATTAATTAGGTAAATGATGCGCAACCTTGCAGGGGTTGGGGCTTGTGGCTTTTGGTGTTGTTTTAGTACATTTTCAATGGAATTATTTTAATGAAGCGCATTCGTTTGAGCTACAACGCAGTGCGCGATCGCCATGCGAGAAGTTTTTGTAGGCTTTAAGTGATTGTAAGGGCCTAACTATTTTTAAAATATGCAATGCTGAATAGAAGGCGACTCGATTTTATTGAAATTTAATTTATTGAAATTTATATGTTTTTTATTTGAATTTAAGTGTGACTATATTTAATTTGTATGTGGTTTGTGTTATTGAAGAGTGTAAAAGTATATTGACAATAAATATGTATAGTAGATTTGTTTAGATCTTTTAAATTGTAAATGTAATGTAAATGTGCATGTAAATTTTTCATTTGAGGGGTCCACAGTTTTAAGCAAATTTCGAACATCAATGTGGAACCTTCTGTCTGGAAATATTACTCTCAGATTTTGGACATTTTCTGTTCCAAAGGCAGAAAAAACATTCCGTCTTCTATATTTTGGTGCTAGCACAAACAAAGCTTGGAACTACTACCACGAAAAATTGAACGTCCTGTCGAAAATTTGGGGTTTTGAGGATTTCTGTAATCCAAAGTATGATATATTAGGATTAAATTATATTTATATTATCTATAATCATGGACGAATCGTTAGTATATAACATAGTTATTAGAGACTATGAAAAACGCCATATTTGTGCCGTTTTGGCTCAACTTTGTTTTTCATTTGGAGATGTTTTGAATCAGGAAACTTGTTCGGGTCTTCTTTGTGCTTTTACTTTTTGATTTAGCTGCTACAAAGGTCTATTAAACTCCACCATCTTTACCGTTTTGCTCTTTGAAACTAATTCACGCTTCATCGTTGCGCTACTCTCACTGACTCTTTAAACCTGGACACTTTTTGTTTGTCTACAGTTGTTCGGAGCCCTTTTTGTCTCTATACTTTTTTGATCTAGCTGTCGAAAAGTCTGTCAAAGTCATCTATCTTTATAACTTTGGTCAATGTGCCTAATGTAATCAGCATCCATCTCTCCAAAGCTAACACTTACTTTCATCTAAATTCTCGTTCGGAGCTCTATTCGTTACCCTACTTTTTGATCTATCTACTCATAGATTTCCGGAAGTCTTTACTCTCTACAGCTTTACTCTGTGTAATTAGTTTCCGTCTCATCTTTGTGTCCAATATCCTAAAATGCATTCTCCTCGGACTTGTGAGTCTGTTTTGTACAGAACCTTTTCTTCTACTTTCTGATCTAACTATCCAAAGATTTGGCAAAGTCATTACTATTTATAATCATCGCTTCTTACAATTAGTTTTTGCTTCAAGTTTGTATCTTAAGTTCTATATTTCATTATCTTCTAATATAATCAGCCTCCGATTCTTCAAAGCTGGATACTTGCTTGAGTCTTTTGTTGGTCGAGGCCCTTTTTGTTTCTTCGTACTTCGTACCATACTTTGAAGTTATCACTCTCTATAGTTGTACTCTTTATAAATAGTTATCGTTTCATCCGACTCTCCAAAGCTGGATACTTGCTTGAGTTTGTTGTTCTTCTGGGCTGTATTCGTTAGTCTACTTTGTAATCCAGTTGTCCAAAGATTTGCTAAAGTGATGAGCAGGGAAAGGATTTTGTGGAAATTGCCTTTTTTATTTGCTGCTAGATAGAGCATTTCTGATTGGAAATGAGCACGAATTAGGTCCTCCTGATTAGAAATATATCAGTTTTATTTTGCCTTTTTTTTGCCTTAAAAAGGCAGTTTGCCTTTTTCACCCATAAATGCCTTTTTTGTGCCTATTTTACCTATAAATGCCACAAAATGCCTTTTTCAAGATTTGTCGAGCGCCTTTTTATTTTTCTTTCGTTTTTAATATTTTCCACCTTTTGTTTCGCAAAAATACCTTGAAACTAAAAAAAAATTAAGTGGCAACATTGTAATTTCGTTAACTTATCGATGTTTTTACATTGATTTGATCATTCCTAAGCCGTTATTTTTTGTTGTGCAGTGGAAAATTTAAAGACAAAAACATGCCAAAATCAAAAAATTTGGTTAGCGCAAAAATTTCCGCGCTGATAGCAGAGTTTGGTGGTGCTGAGAGAGGTTCTGAAATCCTTTCTTTTATTTATTTTTTTGTGATACAAGTACGGCTTTTATGCTTTTATATGAGGAGTTAAAATATGAATTTAAAATATGTGCCTACATTTCAATTAAAATATCTTAGTTCTAATTTTTAAACTATGAAACTAACTTGAAAACCTTGATGTTCCTTTTCTTTTACAAAAAACGAGGTATAAATATTGTATGTTGCATACCTCAGATGAAATAAAATTATTAAAAAATACATACCGTTTCCCCTTTTAGTTAGATTTTCTAGTATTTTTTCTTATTTTTAAATGCCTGTTTTTGACTTTTTAACTATTTTTAATGCCCTATTTTGCCGTTTTAGGCAGTTTTTAGTGCCTTTCGTTGCTTTTTTTGCTATTTTATTTTGCCTTTTTTATAGGTTTTTAGGTCCTCAAAATCCTTTCCCTGGTGATGAGTCTCTATAGCTTTGCTCTTTGTAACTAGTTTCCGCCTCAAATATGAGGGTTAATGTTTCATAATTTATCCCATTCATCAATCTTCAAAGCTGGACATTTGCGCATGTTGCTGTCTCGGCCTCTTTCTGAGCTGAGCTGGGAGCCTCTTCCATCAGCTGGACTTAATAGTATCGCTAAAAGTCTAGGGGCGTGCATTCATGGCCTATCTGAATTGTTAGTCTAAGGGAACACTTACTTATTTAATTACTTAACTGGCCATAACAACCCCAGACGTCTTTGCTTTGTGTGCCCTTTCTCCAGTTGGCCACACCAAGAGATGATATGACGTTCTCAACTTGGTCCTTCCCCTGGGGACACGGTCTCCCTCTTCGCCGTTGGTCCCCAAATACCACGTCGAACACGTCTATCGCTAGAGCTTCATTGTCTAGTCCCTAGTTAGACAAGGGAACACATTTTTCCTTAATCAACTCGTTCTCATCAAAGTGCTGCCAAAAATTCTGGGAATCAAGTAATTGCTGATGAGACTAATTTTGTTTTTGTGTCTTTGGTTTGCTTGGTTTTTTTAGATTTGTTCAGAAATAGAGAACTTTTTAATGGAAAGTATTTCATTCTCAGAACTTTGCTGTTGTCTGCTAAACAGGCAGTAAAGTAAAGTAAAGTAAAGTAAAGTAAAGTAAAGTAAAGAAAAGTGCCTATTTATGTGCTCGGCCATCTAAAACTGGTTGCGTTTCAATTCAAACCTACAATCTACTGATTTGTGATCCACTGCTTTAACCACTGAATTCCATTCAATAATATTAAGTAGTTTCCGACCGAAACCACTTTTCCGGGCCGAAACCGAATTTCGGTTTTTTTTTATTTAATAGTTGAAATAAAAATCATAATTTTTTTTTTCAACAAACGAATTTTACTTTAAGTAAATAATGAACAAACAAACAAACATAACATAGATAAATAAATACTTATAAATAAAAACAATTCATTAATTTTTTTTTAACATAAACATGAAAAAATCACCCTTTCGTACCTTACTCGCTAATATTCAAAATTAAATAATTTAATATTATATTCTAAAAAAGGAAGTTTATTACATTGGTGGCATCTAAATTCTCCCTCTCATCCTTTCACTATATATCTGATCGGCTGCACTAACTATCTGTTCACTCGCTACATAATAAAATGTAAAAAATATTCTAGAAAGTTTCGGTTTCGGCCGTTCGGGCATTTTTTGGCCGAAACGGAAATCGAAACCGAAACCACTTATTTGGACCGAACCGAAACCGAAACCGAATATTCGGTCGGACACTAATATTAAGGTATCTTCTATTTTTGAATGCACTCAGTGCCAAACAATTTCATTACAAAATCTTTTCAGCTCAGTCTATCCAATTAACCGAACACAACTAAGCACTAATCACGCTTTGTTATTCAATTAACTGACAATGACAAATGATTTCATATTGATAAAAAAGTGTCTTTTGTATTAATTGAAGGCAGCTTCCTTGTTACGTTCGTAGTAGCGCCGTTCAATATTTTCCTTGTAACCACCGCAGCGGTGGCGGTGTGTTTGCTCTGCATCTTGTTTGCTCTGCGTTGTCAACAATAATGTCATCGCTACGATCGTTGCTGTTGTGGTCGTTTTTCGTCTTACGTAATCTTCGCATTTCCCACTTGAACTTCAACAGCTGCAGCTGCTGCAAAAATAGTTTTCAAATCTTTGTTGTTGTCTTTGAGTTGTTCACATTTTTAATTGGCCTTCGCTTGCACGCCGCCAACAGCTCGACGACCGGCATCGAAGTCTGCCGGTTCAGGTGGAAGCGCGCGCGCGCCCAATTTTGCGTGGCCGTGTGCGTTGTGTTGTTGTGTGCACTTCCCCGAAATCGAAATGCCAGAGCGGCCGGTTTTCGGGCAAATATTGCACTTGGTCGACGCTGTAACGGAAACCTCTTGACATGCTCCTGTTAATCATGGCGCGCCGAGATCGGAAGTGTTGCGGAAGTGTCGGAAGCGCACAGACTCCTTCGTTCGAGGTGATTTGTTTTCATTTGTGTTGCAATTTTGTTGCACACTATTAACGTAATCGGCGAGTGCGCTCAGAAGAGGAAAGTGAAAGTATTTGGCCACTGACTGCAATTCGCAGTCTTTTGTGCATATCCTGACTGCAGCTCAATGGTATTCATTGTAAGTATGTGTGTGTGTGTGTGTGCGGCATTGAAATTAAAACAAAATTAATGCTAATCGCATGCGGCTGCAGCAGCGAATGCGTTTCGGCTTCGGAGATGGCAATGCTTTGGTTGGAAGCGGCTTGCCTGTTGCAGCAGTTAAGGCAACAAAGTTGAAGCCAGTCGTAGGCCGCATAAAATGTACTGAAGCTGAAATGAATTGCATTTGAAAGCGGCAGCCAAGCCCAAAGTCTGTTGCAAATGCACCAAAACTCAGCTGGACTAAGACATGGGCGGAGAGGGCGGTGTGCTGTTCGAAGTTATGCAACGCCAAAAGAAAATCAGTAACATAAATTTTCCCTGCCATGGAAAAAACGAAAAATTGTCGACAATTGCGGCCGACTTGAGAGAAAATTTAATGCATATTGAGAGTATTTTTGGCACTTGACAAATTTAAACGCGAAATTGCTTATGTACCAGGAGGGAGGGAACATTTGGGGCATTCAGAGACTTAGAAACGGGTTTAGTTTGTTGCGAAATCATATTTGAAGTCATATAACTGTGCAGACACAGTGAGTCTGTTAACACTAAAAAGACCTTTGCGGACATTTTGACAGTGCTTCATTTTTAAATATCTGTATTTTCTTTAGTATTTCTATCAAATTTTGCTTTGGTGAATTTTTTTTTATTGTAAAGAATTTTATATCTTTAAAATTTTCTTTTGTGAAAAATTAGCCAAATCCGATATGTCCTTTTGAGATATGGGCGGGTATGATATGGAGTCTGTGTGGGTATAGAAAGCTTGCGGTCTTTCTAGTGTTAACATAAATTGCATAATAACAAAAATTGTTTACACTTACTCCAATTATAATCGAATTATTACACTATGCAACACGAAAAAGTGATCAAGCTCTGGATTATATTTTTTTATATTTTAATTTTATCTCATTGGTGGTCTCCCATTTCTATCAAGAGTCAACATTGACAGCATTGCTGAAGAATTGATAAAGAATCAGGGAATCCAGATCGTTACTGTTCGACAGTTGGGAGTTTGAAACCCTTAAAAGGCTTCACGCTGTGGTATCACTACGAGCCTACTTGAACTAAGTGAGCTCTCTCATGTTGTCACCACAATCTAACCTAACTTAAGAAAAGGTCATAAGAAATTGTCATTTCGGGGTTTTTAATTAAATATTTGCTAGGACATATAATACACCGTGCGACAGCATTTTTCACACCGGGAAAAATCCATATGTGCGTGAAACTAGAGACCAATCATAGTAATACTGCGTACTCAGTTTTTCATTTCTACATCCTTTGTCCTTTTAAAAGGACTTCAACATTTTGAAGGGAATACAAAATAAAAAATATATAAAAAATACTTAAACTCGTTAAAATATGGCGATATGTAAGGGGAAGGGCTGGGTTGTGAACCAGGCTGGGTTGTGAACCATTACGGTTTTTTCTTTCCCTAATTGACATATCGCCAATCTTTCAACTGTCAAGTTTGTCTTTTGATATGACTCTGCTTTTGTGGTTACACCGAAGTGTAAACACGTATTGCTTGTGGCAGCTACAGACATCGTGTTTGAAAATCGACTGCGAAAACTTGTTTGCTTTTTTTTTAAAGTGCTATCCAAGTGACTGAACTTATTCCAAATATGTAAATGTAATACATATTTATTTAGGGTTTTGATTCTATTTTACGATCCAATATTTGTTTATGTTGAAATATGATTGGAAGTGTCGTTATTTTTAAAGTTTCCAAAATGGCATCGTGGTTGGGCTGTGAACCACTGTGGGGGCTGGGTTATGAACCACCTGTTTTTCGTAGTACATTTGTACTAGCACGGTCAAATATCGGCGGATTTATTAAAATAAAGTAATTTTATGTAATTTTCCTCGATTTGCGGTGAGTTCACTTGAAGTGCCCAATGTGAGAACGCGTTCGTATTTCACATGCAAACATTGCGATACCGATTAGGATGAAAATTCAAAAAATTGAGCACTTGCATTCATTGCGATTTTTTGGCCTAAGTGGCGTCATTATAACTTTTTTTCACCTCTTGAGGTTTCCTGATTAAAGAAGTCCTCAACTTATTTAAAAATTATGGGTGTTTTCTTCGTATTTTCCGACTTTAAGTGGGATTTGCCAGATGGTTCACAACCCAGCCACTTTTTTGGAAAAGCGAAAAATCACGTCCTTAGAAAATTGGATGTAGAGAGTTAAATTTCAATAAAAACGGTTATCTGTCTTCATAACAAAGTTGCGTTTTATATTCACCTTTCCAACGATATCTTCGATTTTTCGATATCTTTATTCTGTGAAAAGTTAGAGCCAAAAAACAAAACCCGGTTCACAACCCAGCCCTCTCCCTTATATCAAATGAAAGAGGAAAGGCTCAAAAATTTAAATAAAATTTATTTTTTATCTTTTTGTAAAAAAAGGATATAAAAAAGGTCTTTTGAAAATTGTAATCCTACATATCCTTGAAAATTTCTATAAAATTTTCTTGAAACGTAAGTATGTTAAAACCCAAAATTTCCTTGATCACGTGTCAAAATTTCATTATTATCGTTTCATTGATTCTGTATCTTTTTATTATTTAAAATACTGATACTCAAATAAATTAGAATTTTTGTACTTCATTAGAACTGCAGCTTCTGCCTTTTTTTCAATAACTTTCGAACCTATAAAGTTAGAGTAATGTAATTTTGACACGTGATCAAGGAAATTTTGGGTTTTAACATAGTTACTTTTCAAGAATATTCTATTTAAATTTTCATGGATATAAAGGATTAAAATTTAGGATTAAATAGATACAAAATCAATTTTATTTAAATTCTTGAGCCTTTTCTCTTTCATTTGATATACATATCGCCATATTCTATCCAGGTTAATTATTTTTTATATTTTTTTTATTTTTTATCCCCTTCAAAATTTTGAAGTCCTTTTAAAAGGACAAGGGATGTAGAAATGACAAACTGAGTACGCAGTATTACTACGATTGATCTCTAGTTTCACGCCCATATGGATTTTTTCCATGTGAACATTTTTTTTAATTTTTGTCGCGCGGTGATACCAGTAGGAGCGGAAAAAAGAGTGTAGACCAAGAACAATGCTACATATAAACAATAAATGGAACATAGACAATATTACTTACCAACTGACTTACTTAACCCTAATTCCCAGAAGTGAGCCTCACAGTTTCACTAAAGATTTCAAATGGTGATAAATCCAAAAGATTTCCGATTCCATTATTTTATGTAATCCTGTAATGGGAGGTTAGAATTATAATGCATTTATGAATTTAACATTTTAGACAGGTTTTGTATTTTTTAAACAAATGTTTTCAGTAATTTAGCTCATATAAGCCTGACAGTCTCACTTCTGGGTTTACGTTACTTTTAAAATGTTGGGAATCAGGGTTAACTGGCCATAACAACCCGTTACCAGATTACGGCCTGCCGTAAAAGTTCTCTCCGGGCGACTATGATTTGCGTGCGCCTTCTCAAGTTGGTCATATCACGGGATAATAGGGCATACTAACTTGGTTCTTCCACTGGAGACATAATCTCTGTCATTGTCATCGACATTAACCCTTCTGTCAATACGAAGGTACCTGGGTACCTTTTGCATTTTTGAGGTAAAAATATCCTACTTTCGGCCATGCTGATATTTTTAGTATCTTTCTAAAAATCAATTTACTATCTATTAGAGATCTTATATTGAAAGAAATATTTTTCTGGATAACCTTTAGAACAGATTTTTGAACACTACCTCTTTGTTCTATACGAAGGTACCCGGGTGCCTTCATTCAAAATACAGTAAAGCAATACAGTTTCAACGTGAAATTACTCGTTCATATTCGAGTCAAAGCAAGTTTATTCAAACAAGTAGTGGACCAAATTTGAAATTTGCATTCAGAGTTGCATTTCAAGATAAGTTGAATTCACTACATCCGATCGAAGTCATCGACTTTACATGCGTGTTACTCCAAGATTTGTTTTCTTTGAAAGGAGAGGCTTACTCTGGAAGACTAGCCAATTGTCAACGTAAGACAATAGTAGCAAAAGCACAAATTTTGATTCAAAGCTTGAAAGTTTAAACCCTGTGGCCGCAATGCTGCAGCCTTTTTGCCTTTTTGCAGCCATCTTTTTACTTCTGAGGTACTTGCGGAATACCTATTCGCAAAAAATCTCACTTAGGTGTTAAAAATTAATTCTCGATCCCTAAAGTCAACGATATTCGGTTGCATAGCGACACAATCTTTGGAGTTGTACTTTCCAAAGAGCTATAAAGCTGGGTGGTTCATTCAACTATGCGTCACGGCAAAGCAGTGTCAGGTGACAACCCAAAACCCAAACTCATTTGTATTTACAATAGTACAAAGGTTGATAGACGTTACGGCTCAATGGTTGACCCATTTCATTACTAATCATCAGGGAAAGGATTTTGTGGAAATTGCCTTTTTTGTTTGTTGTTTCTGATTAAAAATGAGCACGAATTAGGTCCTCCTGATTAGAAATATACCACTTTTATTTTGCCTTTTTTTGCCTTAAAAAGGCAGTTTGCCTTTTTCACCCATAAATACCTTTTTTAAGTGCCTATTTTACCTATAAATGCCACAACATGCCTTTTTCAAGATTTGTCGAGCGCCTTTTTATTTTTCTTTCGTTTTTAATATTTTCCACCTTTTGTTTCGCAAAAATACCTTGAAACTAAAAAAAAATTAAGTAGCGACATTGCAATTTCGTTAACTTATCGATGTTTTTACATTGATTTGATCATTCCTAAGCCGTTATTTTTTGTTGTGCAGTGGAAAGTTTAAAGAAAAAAACATGGCAAAAATAAAAAAGTTCGGTTAGCGCAAAAATTTTATTTATTTTTTTCTGATACAAGTACGGCTTTTATGCTTTTATATGAGAAGTTAAAATATGAATTTAAAATATGTGCCTACATTTCAATTAAAATATCTTATTTTTAGTTTTTTAACTATCTCTGAAAACCTTGATGTTCCTTTTCTTTTACAAAAAACGAGGTATAAATATTGTATGTTGCATACGTCAGATGAAATAAAATTATTAAAAAATACATACCGTTCCCCCTTTTTTTAGATTTTCTAGTATTTTTTTCTTATTTTTAAATGCCTGTTTTTGCCTTTTTAACAGTTTTTAATGCCCTATTTTGCCTTTTTATGCAGTTTTTTTTTGCCTTTTTTGCCTTTTTGGCAGTTTTTAGTGCCTTTCCGTGCCTTTTTCGCTATTTGATTTTGCCTTTTTTATAGGTTTTTAGGTCCTCAAAATCCTTTCCCTGCTAATCATAGAACGAAAAGGTGGCTAGTGGTAGCTAATATGCTCAATTTTTGCAGCTCGATAGCATATATTATTCGCAGTAAACATAAATTAGATACCACAAAAAAGTCAGACACCGTGGAGAATATCTCGAGAAGGTAACGCAAGGGGGTATTCGTGGTTCAAACCCCCAAATATCTGCTAGCTACACAAATTATGGGTGACGCAGTGATTTCAAATGGTATTGGGGTCAAAAGTTGTATGCCTCTTAAAATGAAGTCCTGTGTGCGCCGCTGATGCCGAAAATTCCGAAAAGAGTTGAACAGGCGCTAAAGCTCTTCACGGCACTCACAATAAAAATTGGTTATCTTAACATTGGAAGTTCTGCCCTCCTGTGGCTCGTGTGATTCTTAGCATTATGCCACAAAAGATTGATGGCAAGTGGCAACTCTCTAAAGAAAAATGTTGCATATTTTTGTTAAACCATTGTTTATTGCATTTTTATAAATTGTTCAAAGTTCACTGTAAATCACAAGCTAGGTTTGTTTATAAGTATTGAAGTATTCTGAGAGCAGACAATTTAATGAACATAAGTTAGGAAAACAGAACGTTGACAGCTTTACTGCTTCAAATAGCCGCCATGGGAAGGTGCCAGCTTCACGACCTTCACCACTGGCACGGAGTGCACATAGTGCGCAGGCGCGTAATCGTGCACGACTCTAACGACTCTGGAGCTGCCATAGCCGCCGCCATAGCCGCCAACAAGTCCACCACCGTGGCCACCAATAAGTCCACCACCGTAGCCACCAACAAGTCCACCACCGTAGCCACCAACAAGTCCACTACCGTAGCCACTGCCATAGCCGCCGCCAACGCCCAGATTCACGTGGCCTGCATTGGCGCCCACAATCAGCAATGCCACCAAACAAATGTAGAGCTGCAAAGAAGCATTTATTATTATTTTATCTGATGCACTTGTTGTCAATGAATTTCAAGCCGATTTTAAATCGAACTCGTGGCGATACCTTCATCTTCTTTGTCGGTTTTCCGCTTGAGTTGATTAGTTGGAGGTGTTTGTGTTAGGATCGTCGGAAACGAATCGTGATCTAAGCTGTCAGCGTGGACAGCTTTTATACCGTTCGGCTTGAAAAATTGACGAAATCAATTCATTTGCGATCTGCGTTGATTTGTGAAAGGTGTGTCATAAAAATTTGCAATACAATAAATGCTTCAATTTGCGATTGTTTAAAATGATTGCTGGACCACATTTTACTTTATTTGTTTTTTTTTATGTGATGGTTTTCTAAACGTCATTTATTGTACTGTGTGTGTCATCATTGTTTCTGCTATTTTGAATGATAGGAGTTGACTCCTATTTTATATCTAAAATTAATTGTATGCAGAACGCCTCTTAAAATGAAGTCCTGTGTGCGCCGCTGATGCCGAAAATTCAGAAAAGGCAAAATAACGCCCTTGTTACCACAAAAACGTTGTTACATTAAAAACGGGTTTGAAGCAGTTTTTGGAGCACAGACGCCCGTATGTTCGTTTCTGCAAACGTCAGCAGGAACAAAACGAGACTCCCACCACCGGCCAAAAGCCCATGAGTCGTGCTATATCTATTCCGATCATTGTAAGCAAAAACGTAAAACAAGAAAATGCTGAAATTATTGCACTATTAATAAGTGGTTAATGCTTTTAATTGAATTAGCAATAAATAATGCTTTGTTTTAAACGCTTACATCGATTTTTAAAATTTGTGCGCTATTATTTTCACTTTTCCCATAAAAATTGTATGAAGGTACCCGGGTACCTTCGTATTGATGATAGGTGGAAATTTTTCGTATTGGACAGAAGGGTTAAACTTATTTCTTTGAATTGAACCCCTTTTTCGCCGGAAATTAATCGAATATTCAAACACCAGAACCATTTTTATTTTATTGTATTTTGTTGTCATAATTTATCTTTCTCTCCGGTGACGGACAAAGCATATATGCCGCCAGAGGCAAATCGCCAGGGTGCCACCCCAAAATTTGTTTTTTTAATTTCTTACGAAAATTACCACATGTTATCAAAATCACAAATGGTACTATGTAGTATCAGAAAGAAAGTAGTTAGAATAAAAAATATATTTTGTGTAACAAACTGACGTAGCGAAACTTACATATAATTTAAAATGCGTATAGAAATTATTTCATGATATGGAATTATGCAATTTTTTTCTTCAAGTACACAAATTTTGCCGCCCCTCCCAATATGCCGCCCTACGCATGTGCCTCATAAGCCTCGTGCTTTGACCGCCACCGTCTCTCTCTATTATATTCACTCTCTAGGGATCTTTGTTTTTACACCAAGTGAAAACAGAGCCTGCCAGTCAATTATTAAATTATTATTATCAGGGAAAGGATTCTGAGGACCTAAAAACCTATAAAAAAGGCAAAATAAAATAGCGAAAAAGGCACGGAAAGGCACTAAAAATTGCCAAAAAGGCAGAAAAAGGCACTAAAAACTGCCTAAAAAGGCAAAATAGGGCATTAAAAACTGTTAAAAAGGCAAAAACAGGCATTTAAAAATATAAAAAAAATACTAGAAAATCTAAAAAAAAAGGGGGAGCGGTATGTATTTTTTAATAATTTTATTTCATCTGACGTATGCAACATATCATAAAATATTTATACCTCGTTTTTTGTAAAAGAAAAGGAACATCAAGGTTTTCAAAGATAGTTTAAAAACTAAAACTAAGATATTTTAATTGAAATATATATTGTACATATATACATATATATTTTAAATTCATATTTTAACTTCTCATATAAAAGCATAAAAGCCGTACTTGTATCACAAAAAAATAAATAAAATGTTTGCGCTAACCGAACTTTTTGATTTTGGCATGTTTTTTTCTTTAAATTTTCCACTGCACAACAAAAAATAACGGTTTAGGAATGATCAAATCAATGTAAAAACATCGATAAGTTAACGAAATTGCAATGTTGCCACTTAATTTATTTTTAGTTTCAAGGTATTTTTGAGAAACAAAAGGGGGAAAATATTAAAAACGAAAGAAAAAATAAAAAGGCACTCGACAAATCTTGAAAAAGGCATTTTGTGGCATTTATAGGTAAAATAGGCACTAAAAAAAGGCATTTATGGGTGAAAAAGGCAAACTGCCTTTTTAAGGCAAAATAAAAGTGATATATTTCTAATCAGGAGGACCTAATTCGTGCTCATTTTCAATCAGAAATGCTCTATCTAGCAGCATATAAAAAAGGCAATTTCCACAAAATCCTTTCCCTGATTATTATTAAAAGCAGAGCCTGCTCCCGACACCCAATCATATCTTCCCATGGAACAAGTTCTGTGTTGACATTTACCGACTGTCACATGGAATTATGTAAACTATTTGAAAAGTACAAATCTAATCTGAGATCTAAAATTTTGAAATTTGAATTATGTGAATTGAAACTGCGTTATGGATCAAAATCTATAAAAACTAAACGAGCTCTAAAAGCCAATAATTCAGCATCTCTTTAGAGAATTGATCCAATGACATGTTTTGGCATAACAATTTGAATAAGTGATAGCAATTCTTCAATTACAATGAAACAGTTGATTCAGACTTGGAGTGACAAGCATACTTCGAGACAAAGTAAACAATCCTGACGTGAGAAAAGATTTACTGTACTTACCGCAACTAATTAATTGATTATTGATTTTATTACCACAAACAGCGCCAGATCACATTAATTGGAAAATTCATAAACAAAATGCATCTAAACATTTACACAGATATACATGCATATGTACATATGTATATGTATTAATATGACTGCAGTGTTTAAATGCTTCAAACTCGAACGCTGCAATTACGCAACGGCAACTTCAATAACATTTCAGTAAAATTCACTTTCAATTGCAAACACGTTATCCAGATACGATTTTGTTGGTGTTTATTTATGTTTATGTTGTTGATGTTCATGTTTTGTTGTTGTTGTTGTCGTTATTGCCTGGCATCCTGCTAAATTGCCGCGTCCACACGGGTTTGCATGGAAATGAAAAGCTTTTTCATACTTATTTTCGCAGTCATTTCCGCTGGTCATTTCCACTTTGAGACGGGCGCAGCTGTTGCATGTGGCGTCTCGCCGCCATGCAGCAAAGCGTCTCGGCTCAATGTTGCATGTCGTTGCTGCGACAGCGTCGAGGCTGTCGTCAACTGATGAACTGGACGGCGCAATCAGGTTTTTTGCACAATATCAATTTTTCAGTTTTTCACTCTCGAACCTATGTAAGTGCATACACACACATAAATACATATTCCATCCATACATATGTACATACAATATTTATCGCATTTATAAATTGAAATGTTGTTGTTGTTTTTATGCTTTTATTATTTTCAGGGCACCTGATTTTAACTATTTGGTTGTTGTTGTTATTATTGTTGCATTTCCCAATGAAGCCCAAGTCTTGTACAAGTACTCGAAGCACATTTTGTCATTTCAAATGGCAAAACATTAACTTGGCAAAATGCTGTGACCGCTGTCGCTGTCGCTGGCCGCCAGTTCAGCGCTCAGCCCATTCAGCGTTCATTGCTTCAACCGTGGCAGTTGGCCATTAACGCTTTTGCCAAATCTCCAATTTCCCAAGTGCTTTTAATTATGTCATCTGAGCAATGTCGTTCGTATGCTTTGTGCGTGTGAGTGTGAGTGTGCGTGTGGTTTGTATATATTTGGTTGTGGTTTCTCGGTGTCATTGCTATTGTTATTTTTGTTGTTATTGCTGCTCTTCTACTGAAAACTTTAAATTTTTTTCAAATTTTCAAATTGTTATTATTTCCTAAATTGCGCTAATTGCACAATTTTTATTTAGTTCAATATTGTGTCTAACATTGCGTCGCTCCATGCAGCGAACATGAATTGTGTCTTGGGTGGCACGCAAAGCGTATCGGCTCAATGTTGCATGTCGCTGCGTTATTGCAGCGATGCATTTGCACTGTTGTTGTTTGCATCTGTCTTTGTTGAAGGTCAAATTTTTTTCACACCTGTTGGACATCGAATTGAAGTATGTATGCATTAGGGATTGCAATACCGGAATCCCGAATCCCGGACAATTTCAGTCCCAAAAAATCCCGGGTTTGTCAAAATCCAATCTCGGTATTGAAACATAGAAGTTACTTTTTGCTTTTGCCATCTTAACTTCGAAAAATTCAACCCTTTTATTTAGTCGCAATGATGGAGAAAGGTAAGAAAATTTGCAAATTTTTATTCTGAAAATTTTGAAATACAAATCAAAAGTGCAACAACGAGATGCTGTCTAAAACTACTTTTTGATAGAAAAGAGGTAGTTTTATTGACATTATTCATATCGAATTTGATGACAGAAACTGTGGCCAAAACTTGCAAATAGTATAGAAACATTTACATACGATTTTTTCAACTAGTATTACACCAGAGAGAAGATGTTTTGCATCAGTAAACAATATATCGTCGCCTGAGAAAACGATTGTCGTATGTGCTATTAAATTCAATGGAACATACTACATTCATTTTCTGCGGCAACGATATGCATCAAGCTAAGATCTCGTTAAGGAGATAATGCTCTAAAGTTTTTGTTTTTGTCATCCATTACTTGTTTTTCCCTAGTTTAGCAATTTAGTGCATTTTTATGTCATTAATTTTATGAATATTTCATGAATACTTAGCTTGAAGTTTTACGTTAAAAATACATTTAATACGAAAATAAAATGTATTTGATTGAATAGGACATCTGATTTAGTTCCTTGAAATAATATATTCAGTCTGGAAAAATTTTCGAGATTCCGGGATTGCGTTTTTCAGTCCCAAAAATCGCGTGATTTTAAAACTAGTATGCATGTTTGTCTGGAGATATATGTAAGTAAATGCAAGTACTCAGGTAGGCAGGTAGAACTGGTTTCTGGATGAAATTCCTGACGGTTTCATTATGCTAACACAGGATCTCGTTGTTTCCTCCAGAAGTCAACTAAGCTAAATGAAAATAAGTGAAACAAATAATGTCAACGACTCAAATTTCAATAAAATACATAATGACTCCATCGAGATTTTTTATTATTTTATTTTAGTTATATTTTATTTCATTCAAAAATTAATTAAACAAATTTTTTAATATTGTTTATAAATTGTTACCCCAATTTCGTAACATGATTTCATTGGGCATTCAAAGAATGTTGCATTGGTCAGCCATTCTAGTGTTGAGTGTTTCCAAAAAGACGGAAAATGACTTGATTTCTCCATCCGTTTGGTTAGGTAACCTAAAGTAAGTCCCTAGTTTAGTCTTTTTGCTACCGAGGATACATCCTTCAATCATAATTCTGCTTCTAAAACCTATCAATATATTTGGTTCAATCGGCAGTGGTCTCTTACCTACATATATCTGAAACCAGGATTTAGGTTCTTTGCGAGTTAAGATCAAATTCCTATAGTTAGATGGCCTTTCTCGAGGCAGCTTTTGAAAACTGTAAAAAAAAGAAAAATCTTTGACCATTGACAATTCGTCTTCTAATTCCCCCATCAAAACAGAAAACTGACTGCAATTGATGCACTCTCCGCCTAAAGGAGTCAATTTCCTAAAGTGGGTATTCAATACCCAATCGGGGGCAGTGACACCAACGACCACTAGCGACGCGTTTTGGGAGTTCAAACCCCTTGAAATATCTGTTTCTTACAAAAACTCCGGGTGGCAACTATGATTTTAATGGTTTAAAATTGGTCCAAATTGCGCCACCGGGTAGTAATGGTTTTCAATCTTGTTCTGATCCTTTTGTATGGCAGTAAATGGTACTTAACGTTGACTAATTCATTAAATGTACAAATATTTTCCAAGGCCAATTCATACAGGTGATCTAGTTGAATCAGCTAATTTGTTTTTTTTTTCATTTTGGAAAAAGTCTAGACTGTCAAAATGGTTGTTTATGGTTGGTTGGTTGTGTATGGCTTGAATTGATTGGCTGATTTTGTCCATCTAAGCCCAAAAAACAAAAACAAAATACATTGAAATTTTTTTGTTTTCGTTACGCTTTCATCTGTGTGAATTGGCCTTGATAAATGAATACGATAGCATGACAACAGCAAAATAT
Organism: Melieria picta; assembly: GCA_964056695.1. Classification (NCBI taxonomy): domain Eukaryota; kingdom Metazoa; phylum Arthropoda; class Insecta; order Diptera; family Ulidiidae; genus Melieria; species Melieria picta. Next base: position 105,588,782 of record OZ057398.1, on the reverse strand, counting down.
TTGGTTTTGTGTTTTTGGATCTTGTTTGTTAAATGCATTTTTTTTTTGTTTTCAAGACAATGTTTTTGAAATTGTGAAATAAGTAATTTCTTAATTTTCTCAATTGCATGTAGAATTCTGGAAATCAAGACCTTCGTTAAAATAAAAAAAATGTCTATTATTTATATTTATCATTATTTTATTATTTATTATTATTATTTATTATTTATTTTATCATTTTATTTATCATTATTTTTACTGATTTGCATTTTTAATTTTTTTAAATTTTTTTTACTTAAATATGAAAGTCTGTAAATAGCGATTTTTGTCCGCTTTAACAGATTTATTTTTATCGAAATACTGAAATATTTCCGATATAAAATATTTGTATAAAATATTTGCATAAAATAGATCCATAATTTATACGAGTCAAATTTTCCATCAAAGCTATTTTTTTTCATTCTGTTGTGGTTTAAGCAACTCAAAAGTCGAAAAGCCATTCATGGATTAAAAAGCGTTTTTAAAAGTGCACCTAAAGCTATTTTTTTACTCCCTAAGTTAAAGTAGTCGCTCTAAAACGATGTGAGACGCAGCCTAAAAGACAGCAAGATTAAGCGGAATAAGCTTAATATTCGTTTATGCGAAAGCTTCGACCAATGGTTTTTATATTGAAATTTGCACCTTTTATAAATGGGATGAACTTTTCCAAGTACCTACTTGAACTTGTACAAGAACTTGAAGTAGTTAAGCTTAGCAAAGTAAGAAAACACTCGTAAGATTACAACAACTCATCAATCCGTTAACGCTTTGGCGTCATATGTGTATTTTATATTTGTATAGAGCTGTCACGACGGACTCAGACCACACTTTCAACAAGCAGAACTTTATGGTTTAACTGAAAGGACCCACATTCCCATCTTTGATGTTTTATTGGTAATCTGTGAATCATTAATCTTTTTGATTTATTATTTTTCTCTCAGTGGTTTGCCACCAATTTCTGGGCGAGTAATAACCATTAGAAATGTTTTCTATTAATAATGAAAATTTGGTTAAATTTTATTGTAAAAGCTCTTCGCCTCGACTTGCCTTCATTGTCTATAATTCGAGTCAGCAATTAGGCAAACAACGAAGAGACAAAGTTGATCTGATTCAAGCAATCAGCTGGAACATTTGTTTGTGTGTGTTTGTGTGTGTGTGTTTATTCGTATATAGAAACTTGATTAGTTAGAGAGAGGTAATTCGAATATTGGTAAACAAAAACAATGATTTTTTGCACTCTTCGTTGAGGTACTTGAGGCATGTATAAGCTTTCACTTTTCACGAGACATTTGAAACAATAAGAATTTGTACAAGTAGTGTGTTTCTCATCAATAGGTATCGGATTTATATGCAAAAACTATGCAAAAATGCCAAAATATGCAAATATACAGTGCATATGTTAGCTCATTCTTAATATTTTTCAATAAAAATAGTTTCTGTCTTGGTCCCGTTCAAATTGGAAGCTCCAAAAAAATATGCACTTGCATATAATTCCGATCCCTACTCATCAATATTGGAATTGTAATACAACTTAAATCAATTTTGTTCAGTTGCTTTAAAATTGTGCCATCTACTTGTACTTCAAAGCGAGGCTCTGACAGACAGTGACACAAAAAGTCGACTATGACTGAGTGAAAAAATTCAATTGTCAAAAAAAATCAATTGCCAAAATATACTCGATCAGTTCAGTGTTCAGTTAATCGTGTCGGAGAAGCAAATTTGCAAATGACGACGAATAATGACTCAGTTACATATAAACTCTTGAGAAGAATCGTCTTATAACTGTGAATTAAATAGATAACGAAAAAATTATTAAAAACTGCCAACTAATTCTAAATCAACCATTTCTCCCACACAAAAAAAACAAAACCCGAAAATACAATTACAGAGAGATTAAAAAACATTTCTGATAACTTATTGACATATGAAGAAAAAAGTTTTAATGTTTTTTGCAACTGAAAAAATTTCCACTTAAATGTCATAAAAAGTGTTGCGTCGATTATGGGAAACTGCAAAATATTAAAATAATAATTAATTAAATATTTAGTTAATAATTATTTTTATATTATTTAATTTGCGCTTCTGGTCTTGAACCATCATAAAAATGATCTAGAAATTACTAATTATTTAAAACTTATTCAGCTTGAATTTCCCACTTTGTAGTTGACCAATTGTAGTTTTTTCACTGACTGCTGTCTTTTTTTTGCTTTCAAGGTGTGAAACAGCATTGGCAGGTTTTGCTGAGAGCAAAGACTTGTGTAAACACTGCTTTACTCTCCGTTACGCATTTTTTGTTGTCTTTTCGCTACTTTACTCGTAGTTCCTGTGAGCAAGTTAAGCGGAATTCCCCAAAGTTCACTGGGAAATCGATTGAAAAAATGAAACAAAACAAAAAGCGCAATTACACTCAAAAAAATTTACAGTTTTGCGTTAATGAAACCACTAAGTAGCACGTATGCTGCACATGATTTTATTATTGTAGAAAATACGGGGCATCCGATTAACACTGTTTTCACTGCGAGCCATAACAAACCATTTAACCCTTTCGCTACAGGTTTTTACTGGGGAAAGTTAAAATTTTGAATTTTACGTTTTAGGCTTCTATGTGGTTACTCGTATATTAGTAACATTCCATAACAAATTTTTCAATTTTTATACTGGAACACTGTATTTTAGAGTGTTTTTCTATGAGAGCAACCACATCGTTGTGGCTGTAATAAATACTTAAACATAAAACTTTTTACGCATAACGAAAATTTGAATATTTCTTCATTTACTTCAGCCAAAATTAAAAAAAAAAGTATCTAAATTGAAAGAAAACGTGAAATTAAAAAGTTATCTAATTATTCTGCTTCTTCTTTCTTTACTATGTCAATATATACCATTAAAAAACGTGTATACTTCTCATCTTTAAAATCTTAAATATCAAAATTGTGAGCTGGTTTGATAATAAGTATGTACGAAAATATGTACCAAATGTACAAAGAAATAACCATTTTCTCTTTACTTACGATTCTTAATTTCTCCAATGAAGTTGATTTCTTTAGAGAAAGTCATCAACGAATTCCATCAAAATCCCATTAGTTTGTGAAAAGTTAAAATTAATAAATAAATTAATGCAAAACAAAAAATGCTCAATGATTTTTTTAGAGTGTACTCGACTCGACATTTACTCAATGATGGTTCTGTGTTCTGATAAGCCGCGTTTCTTATTTTTGTTAATACGTTTGAGGTGACAGTTAGCGATGAGACTGACAAATTCGAGCACTCGCATCTGATTTAGAATCTTTGAAATTGTGTTTATTTGCTTTGAAAGGCAATTAGCTACAATAATTCAAAACAAATTGGACGAGTTATGTAAAACCATAAAACTTTGTTGACTATTGTGAAGCATAAAACAGTCAGTTGACGGCAAGTGTCAGTTCAGTGCACGAGCTAAACGCTACGAATGCAAATGAAAAAAAAAGCTTAACAAGTGAAATTTTAAGAAATCAAAGGATTGTGCAAAAAGTTGTGAATAACTAAATTTAATTGCAACAAAAATAAAATGTGGAATATGCTGTTGAGACGTGCAATGCTGCTGGTGTTGCTGGTGAGTCTACAATCAAGTTGCCGGTTTCGGTGTTGTAGTTGTTGTTGAGATTACAGTTTTGTGGGTTCATAATTCTGACTATGTGCAGCCACACGCAAAGACATTTTTTATTGATTTTGGTTTCTGTCATATTCATTCAAAGACTTGTTCTATCGTTCTAATGAGGTTAGAACAGTGGTGCACACATTGGGGTTTTGAGGGTTCAAACCCCCAAATACAAAAATTACCGATGCAAAATATGGTTTCAAATGATATTGAGCTCAAAAGATGTACGCAAACCGTTCCCCCCCAAAAAAAATAAATCCTGTGTGCGCCACTGGGTTGCAACAAAATTTGTTTTTTTTAAGTTATATTACAAGAGGATAATGGAGCAACTTAAGCTAAGCCTCACGTATGCCAAACCCTTTGGAGCCTCCATTCTAGAACTCTTAGTATGACTGAAGTCATATTTGTAGGTCTGAAACATTTGGAATACTAGTTAAATACTTACTTGTAGGTCTAAAGCGTTTGGACTACTAGAGCTGTTGGAATACGAGTTTCAAAAGCTTCAGACTTACAAGTATGGAACAAGTTTTTTAAGAGCTTCAGACCTACAAGTATGGAACTAGTTTTTTAAGAGCTTCAGACCTACAAGTATGGAACTAGTTTTTTAAGAGCTTCAGACCTGCAAGTATGACTTCTAGTTCCAAGATCACTTCTATCACCAAATTATACCTTTGGAATGAATGCAATTCTCATCTTCTTTTACAAACGTGTCATGTCGGTCAAGGTAAGGCAAGAAATTAGTACATACGGATCTTTCTCAGTGCTGATAGCGTCTCTGCTTCAACACAACAGAATTGATTCAGAAAAGGTTGTCAAAAGGCTCAATAACAATACTTATGGCCTCATTAGCCAAACAAATCCGTGTCAATAAAAACCTGAATACATTCTAGTCATGTCTGGAGGGTACCTTCGTTTCTATCCAAACTATTTTTTTATCGAGCCAACGCGCAACCCCTATTAACCCTCCATTACTATCGTCGGGGTGGAATCCACCCTGTGAGTTCAATTTCTTAGTAAAATATAGATTTTTAAACCAAAACCAACATAAAGTTATAATGTAATCCACATTTGCATATTTCTGAAGGTTTTAGAGTGCATTGCAGTTGCATAAATAAAGCTGATGCTTTTATACAATTGTTTTAAAAAGTCACTGGGTGTGTTACACCCACGATAGTAGTGGCATTATAAAATTGCTGGATGCTTAACACCGATTGTTAGTAATGAAGCTGTATTTTTTATAAAATACATTTATATATTTTTATTCACTTTTTGGCGACAATTTTTTTAAATAACGTATAGACCATTTACTTACTAGTAGAAAATCCTTAAAAATTATGCTCTAGGATGAGGAACAAAATTTTTATAACATTAAATTTTGTATATCTTAAACTAATAAAGTTAGAAGGACGAAATTCAAGGATGTAGTAGTGTACATATTAGTCCTTAAGATATATAAAAAAAAAAAAAACTATTGGAAATTTCCAAGGATATTCAAGGATAAAGTTTAGTTTAAAGTTAAAAGGACATTTTCAATACCTCTTCGTCCTTTTGCACCAAAACATTACATTTTCTAAGATTCTAAGGATTTTTTTCTTTCATTTGATACCAATATTGTTATTCTTCAATGCGCTCAATTTTTAAAATAATTCCTTGAAATAAACATATCCTTGAAATTTCAAAGTCCTTTAAAAAAAAATTCTGATGTCAGAGAGAAAAACAAAAAACGCAGTTTTACTACATTTGGCCCCTAGTTTCGCGAGTATATCGATTTTTTCGTGTGTTTGGAAATTTTTCGATTTTTATCGCACGGTGTAACCTTTAAAAGTAGCAGGTATATTGTTGATTTTCAGTGACGTTTTTACGCAAAACTTTACCTCGGTCAGAAAAAATTATTAAATAATTATTTATTACTTATTTTTTCAGCTTTCTGAATCACTAAGCCCAAGAAGTATATCTTAAATATTATGCAAGTTGTGGCCATTTTTCCAATGCAACATTTTATTTCATCTTTCTTTTTATTAAATAAATGAATTAACAAAATTATACAATTTATTTTTTTTTTACATGTTATGATGTTCTGATTATGAAAAAATTTGATTTTTGTTTATTTTACCTCCATGGATAAGTAAAACGGATAATAAAAAGTTGTGGGTGGATTACACCCATGGTTAGTAATGGCGTTAGTGTAATAGACGATAGTAAGGGAGGGTTAATGAAAGGCGTTGCGTTGGTTCTGGAAGGATATAGAGGTTTTCCCAGAGGCTTACCTTACTAAATTAAGTGCTTTAAAGAGATTTCCTTGGCTTTTCATTAGATTAGCTGCAATTTGTTTTCAAGATTTTAATGCATATTTGCCAAGTCTCGCAGCAAGAGAGCAAATCAAATTATTTCAGGACCTAAATTTGACAATTTCAAGTGTTGGTCTCAACAGTTTTTACCACAAGAATTGAAGTCTACATTTCATAAAATTGAATTAATTCAAAATCTTCACCGAATCCATTAATGCAACTTAATTCTTACCGCTTTTCATTATCACATCATTTTCTCTGGCTCTGCGTCTGTGTTGATGTGAATGATTTTGATTTTGTTGTTGTTGTTGAATTGCAAGTACTTGCAAATTTATATTTTAACAAACAGATTAACAACAAATAAGTAAGCAATTTACTTTTTGCAAAATTCTTGTTGTTGCGTATGAGAATCTCTAATCAATAAAACAAATAACTACACACACACCGCTTTTATTGAATAATTCATTAATAAATTTGTTTTATTTAAAATTTCGGACGAATTGTTTATTTAATAATACAATTTAGAGATTCGAAATTTGATTTGTTTAGCTGGAATTTGACAAATATAGATTTTAGTGAGAAGAATTTGATTAGCGAGAGGTAATTGAGTTGCGTTGAAATCTGTCCAGTCTGAGTGGGTTGTGAGTTGAGATAAGAAATTGCTGAGTGAAAAATCAAGTACAAGCTATATTTATGCGGCAGCTCGTCTAGTTAGTGAGTTGTTTAATAAAGAGTAATAATGAGTGAAAAATGAATTCTATGAAGATTCTTATGGAAAGTAGGTTAGTGTGCAAAATTGTGCGGAGAAGCAGTCTTGTCAACAAGTTTTACTCATTGCTCTGTGGGAAATTGAGCGAGAGAGTGCAAACTATAAAGACGAAGATAATGGCGCATAGTCATAGTCGAAATAAAGTACACTTTAAGATCAATAAAGTATACTTTTAAATAAAGTAGGCTCTAAGTCAATCACAGTCGAGTTAGAGCATACTTTAACGCTTAAAGTATACTATAACTTTAAAACAAGCAAAAGCTGTTGCTAAACCAGTTAGCAATGAGTCAAAATGAGCAGAAATGCCACTTTTTCAAAATACTCTAAATTCAAAAAACGAAATAAATCGAAGCAAAATACTTCATTTCGAAAAAATTGAAAGAGATTTCAATATTATGAACGACGACATTGTGCTGAGACGGCGAAAAGTATATAAAAGCCGGATCGATCCCTTCGAGTTCGATGATGAGGACTTCTATAGTCGTTACCGGCTCGGTAAAGTTGGTGCTCAGTTTGTAATTGATATTTGGAACATTCAAGAACCAAGCAGCAATAGAATACATACAATTGTTTTCTTTACCCCGTAAAGTAGGCAATAATTTTCAAATCAATCAGCTGTTTGTTTGTTTTTTTTATGTCAGAGATGGGCAGATTATTCCTCGGAAAATTTTGCAGTCGATTTTTTTAGGCTGCCGTCTGCTTTTCACAAGTAGCCGACCGTAGTCGCCATTTTTAACTGCTAATTAGTGTTCAGGAAAACAAATATTGCAAAATAATTGATTACAAAATTAATCGGTATGGGCATAATTCCGAAAATAAATTCTCATTTGTAACTCCGAATCGCTAGTTTTTGTAGAGTTGCCGTTGCTTTCGTTTGCTGTTTCAAAAAGTCGCTGCTACGTAGCAGCATGTTCTAAGCTGACTATGGTAACTGAAAAATTAAAGTCGACTTTATCTTTTTAGTCTTTTGTTAACTAAAGCCGGCTTTTATGCGGGACTATCAATATGCGCCAATGTTTCATAAGTCTCTCCCATATATGAAGCAGAGCTATGGACTGTGATGACCGATGAACTTGGACGCTCTCGAGAAAATGATTCTTGAGCGGATTTGTGGTCTTCTTGGTCATTTTATGGAAAGGACTTGTGTGAGCTCCTCGCCGACATGGAAGAAGTGCTATCATTAGTTTAGTCATGTTGTCTAAATGGACGAAAAGTAAAGTACCAGTTCATAATGTTTTTATATCAGCATTACTTTGATTGTTATACCTAGAAGAAGAAGAAGGAGAAGAAGAAGTAGAAGAAGAAGTAGAAGTCGAAATAGAAGTAGAAGTAGAAGCAGAAGCAGAAGTAGAAGTAGAAGCAGAAGTAGAAGTAGAAGTAGAAGTAGAAGTAGAAGTAGAAGTAGAAATAGAAATATAAATAGAAGTAGAAGAAGCAAAAGAAGAAGAGCTACTTCTTTCCTAAAGAAAAAGAAGTAGAGTTATTTCGTTGTTATAGAAGGAGAATGTTTTGCTGAATGCCTCTTTAATAAAAGTGTTCAGCGCCACTAAAAATTAAAATAATTGTATTGATTCTCCTGGTGATTGATCGGTTATTAGTATATAGAATTGATTTTCAACAAATTCGTTGTTAAATATATTTATTATTTATTATTATTATATTTATTAACAAAAAAATGTTAGATTAAATAACACCGAGCGACAAAAATTAAAAAAATTGTTCACACCGGGAAAAATCCATATATGCGTGAAACTAGAGAGCACATATAGTAATACTGCGTACTCAGTTTTTTATTTCTACATCCTTTGTCTTTTTAAAAGGACTTCAAAATATTGAAGGGGATCAAAAATATAAAAAATATAAAAAATACTTAACCTCTTTAGAATATGGCGATATGTATGTTTTTAAAAGGACTTCAAAATATTGAAGGGGATCAAAAATATAAAAAATATAAAAAATACTTAACCTCTTTAGAATATGGCGATATGTATATCAAATGAAAGAGGAAAGGCTCAAGAATTGAAATAAAATCAATTTTGTATCTATTTGTAGAAAAGAGATATGAAAAAAGTCCTTTAAAAATTTTAATCCTTTATATCCTTGAAAATTTACATAGAATTTTCTTGAAAAGTAAGTATGTTAAAACCCAAAATCTTCTTGATCATGTGTCAAAATTTCATTTTTCTCGCTTCATTGATTTTGTATCTGTTTATTTTTTAAAATACTGATACTCAAATAAATTAGAATTTTTGTACTTCATTAGAATTGCAGCTTCCGCCTTTTTTTTAATAACTTTCGAACTAATAAAGTTAGAGTAATGAATATTCTTCTATTCACCATATTCTAACGAGGTTAAGTATTTTTTATATTTTTTTTATTTTGTATCCCCTTCAAAATTTTCCTTTGTCCTTTTAAATGGACAAAGGATGTAGAAATGAAAAACTGAGTACGCAGTATTACTATATTTGGTCTCTAGTTTCACGCACATATGGATTTTTCCAGGTGTGAAAAATGCTGTCGCACGGTGTAATATTTGATTTCTTGTTTGCTAATTAAATTGGCTTCGGCAGCGACTAAAATCGATTGGGTCGATTTTTATTGTTATAAATTGGGTTTGACTAAAGCCCGACCGATTAATCGGCTTCGGTTTCGGCCACTTTCGGTCAAAAAACGCATATTCGGCCAATAATCGGCTTCGGCCAAAATATATGCCGAAGGCCGAGGCCGAAGGTAAAAATTTTTTTGAGTACATATCGCTCGATATGGAATCGAATTCGAAAGAGCTGAAAAGCCGCATTGCCAGCACACACTTTCGGGTAGCGTTGCCCCCACACATTCGCAATCAAACCGTTTGACTGATGCTGCGATATTAGTCCAATACACATTTTTCCATTACAAAAAGTTTTAGTTGAGTCTATAAGCCAGCAAAGAGATTACACAGATTTATTATCACAAAAGTGCAAAGACATAAATCGACAAAGACTTTCGTCCACTTTTTTCAATTGGCAGGAATGAAACGAAAGTTTATGTTTGACATTAAAATTGAATGAATTATTTGAAAGCGCACTGGGCCACAGTATCCAGACACTTTTAATTTCGTATTCTGTTAGGATCAGATTGTAGAAAGCCCGTTGTCCATTGTTGCGCCGTCGCTAACTTTAACGTAGCAATCGACCGCAATCGAACGCGTCAAGAAACCGCAATTGCCAGACGTCCTAACCGCGTCGTCAGCGGCCAAATAGACGACAAATAAAATAAAATTCAATCGGCTTAATCGCTTGCGGTGATTGTTGTGATTGCTGTTGTTGGTGTTGTTGGGTTTGCTTTTTTGTTTTGCTCTTGTTGCCACTGTTGTCGAAAGTAAAAGCAATTTGCGGTTTCAATTTCAGAGTTCAGCGTCTTCGCCTCAACACGAATGTGTTCGGCAACCAGCCAGTGAAAATATTTCGCTTCAGTTGGACAAAAGCATTAATTTAATTTGATTTATTAGTTGCTAACAATGTTCTTATATATTTGTATTTTTAAAGATTTTGTGCAAAGTATTTAGACTCGTTTTTTTCTAATATTTAGTTAGCGCAGTTTTCTATTGAACGTAGTAAAATTCAATTAAACAGACGTGAGCTTTCGTTAGAATGACAGCTTTTTTTATGGATGATGAGTTAGTTAGCTGAGTGAATGATTCATTCCAAGAAAAAGTTAATATCTTTTAGTTTATTGTGTTACTTGTCGTTTTGGTATTTGTTGTTCCATGTTATCTTGTAATTGTTTCTTTGTCTAATCGTTTAACCAGCGTGACTGATTTGAAAAGTCTTTCTTTTGCTCTCACAATCAAATGTTTTTTTTTTTATGAAACTTCAGGTGCTGCTTGTCACACATACTTAAATTTTATTGGGCCATATTTTATTTATTGTTTAATGCATTCTTAGGCACAAATTGTTTAAATCTTTGTTGCATGATTTAATTTGCGTGAAGAAAAAGCATTTTTCAATTTCTATATGTATTGTTTTCCCTATATTTAGTGTTAACTACTACGGAGAGAGGGAGAGGTAGTCAAACCTAGGTCGGTCGTCACTGTATTCTCTTTAATCCAACGCACTAAACCCGTTGAGCGAAGGCGACCGCCAAAATTGTTTCACCAAATCGAAACACGTGTTGTTTGTTCAACTCGTTTGTATACAATTTCATTGTTATTCGCAAAATTCTTTTAGTAATCAAATGTTTTAACATAAAAGACACAAATGAATGCTGAATAGAATATGCAATGTCATGCAGCGAAAGGTTAATTCGTTACTCATGTAAAAGGTTGGTAGGCAGCCGCTTCTTAAAAAATTATACTCCAATAAGGTAGACAGTAAATATTTAGGCTACACGCATCGATTTTCACCAAAACTTTTTCTATCAGCAAACATTAATTATATTCACCCTCTATGTATAATTTAGAACATATTTGTCCACGTGCCTAATGCTGATACTTTGCCAAATCCACCGATTCCACTGGAGACCACCACCGAGCCACAAGTTCCAGAACTTCGTACCAGCTCGAGCGAAACACCGAATAAGCAAACTGATGCAAGTACGAGTAAGTGAATTGATTGGTTCTAATTTCTTTCTTTTACACATAAAGTGGTTTTTATACCAGAAATTAGAGGCTTCAGTTTGAGGTTTGTTAAGAGTTGAAAAACAAATAGAAAAATACTAAGGCAAAGTAGAGAAAGACTGCGCTATGATCTATGAGGTCCCTGGTGACCAATCAAGAGATTAAAGTTCATTCTTAAGCTCCATCTTTCATATAAAAATCAAAATTTCTACAGACTTCACACCACCAACAGAGCATGCAAAGTGTTCCATGCGTGAGGTTTTTTGTCTCTAGGAATCCGCAAAAGTGAGTGTTCAATTTGTAATATCTTAGTATGGACTGTTGTTGAAAAAAGATTGAAGAGTGTTGTGGAATGTTTTGGTTAAGACCTTACAACTTGTTTGATTGTTTTAGACGAATAGGTTTCTTACCTCATCAAGTTTAAGAAGATTCGAAAATGCACTCTTTCTATCCAATCAAAATCATAAAATCCCACCAGGCAGCCAGGTAGGTGTAACCTGCTGGCCACGAACAGTGTTGCCAGATACCTGAAATTACTTTCTCCTAAATCTTAAAAAATACTGAAATTTCCTACCAAAAGTTAAAAAACTCTCCTAAAATTTTTTTTAATTTGCGTCATTTTAAAGGAATTAAACTTCTCAAGAAAAAATAAAAATATATATCAGGTGTACAACTTTGCTTCCGCCGTTTTCCGATAGGTGGCTGTACCGGCTGAGGCTGGTTGAAATACATAGATGGTAATGCCTTTAAAGTGAGTGTGGACAGTGCCTAACGAATTGTCATCGCCGTTTCAGTGACAGTTGTTCTTGTTTTCGTATTATTCACGCTCGAAAATGTCCGTTTATGTGCCCAATTCTCGCCATTTGCGGGAAGTTTTACTTTTCTGTTACAATTCGCAAAAAAATGCAGCTGAAGCGCATCGAATGCTCTCAGAAACTTACGGTGATGCTGCTCTGAGTGAAAGAACGTGTCGGGAGTGGTTTCAACGTTTTAAAAATGGTGATTTCGATGTCGAAGACAAACATGGTGGTGGAAGAGAAAAAACCTTCAAAGATGAACAACTAGAAGCATTGCTTGATGAAACCATCACAGGAGATCGCTACCGAACGCAACTGATGCGCCTTAGTCGCGCGCTAAAAGAAAAGCGGCCACAATATCAAGAGCGACATGACAAAGTCATCCTCCAACACAACAATGCTCGGCCTCACGTCGCAAAAGTGGTCAAAAAGTACCTGGAAACGCTAAAATGGGAAGTCTTGCCCCATCCGCCGTATTCCCCAGATGTCGCCCCTTCTGACTTCCACCTATTCCGTTCGATGGCACACGGCCTGGCAGATCAACATTTTCAATCCTTCGAAGAATTGGAAAAATGGATTGCTTCATGGATAGCGTCAAAAGAGGACTCCTTTTTTCGAGCCGGGATCCGAAAATTGCCGGAAAGATGGGAGAAAGTTGTCGCTAGCGACGGACAATACTTTGAATAATACATCTGTAAGCACTTTTTCGCAATAAAGCTTTTAATTTTGGAAAAAAACGGCGGAAGCAAAGTTGTACACCTGATACATATAATTTTTTTAATGCAGCCTTTTTTATTCATCTTCAGCTTAGCAACAAAAACAAAACATATAAGAAATTAATTTAAAAAAAGTGCCATTTTTGGCGGGATTTCATTGTGACAGCAATAAGTGAGAACGAGATAGAACGAGCTTACATTTTGTAAGCTTACAAATTTTTAACACATTAGGGTGCTTTGACTATTAAAATAGTTGCCAAAATATGTTTTTTTGCCAGTGTTCCCAATACATCATACTTCTTTACTCTAAAATCACCCAAAAATCCACTAAGGATCCGAAAAATCCCCTAACATAAAATATAAATCTCCTAAACTTTCTTCTAAACAATTCTTCCTCCTAAAAATTCTCCTAAAAGGCTAAGAATCTCCTAAATCTAGGAGGAAATCTCCTGATCTGGCAACACTGGCCACGAATGACCACACATAGATCCTTATTGGGCCCTTCACAATACCAGATGGAGATCCCTTTATGAGTTGTAGTAGTGTTTCATTAGAAGACGAGTGTTTTTGGCAAACTTCAGCAAACACTTCAGGCCAAACATTCCCCGTAGAAAACTAGATCGATTTGTGATCAGAATCACTGTGAGAATTGACTTAGACATGTCTGCTAGTTGGTCTGTTCGCCTGTTTATTTGTTTGATAATCTAATTGTTAGCCAATTAACCGATGTGGGATAGGAATCTAAAGGAGATAGAATCAAACCCATCTCATAGGCTGAACTTGCAAATATACTTTAAGTTCTTAAAGAGGGCGCAAAAGATCTTCAAGGCGGAGCGTACTTTATCAATCAATATTAATAAAAATAATCTGATTGGATGGTTTACTCTTACCGGTCCAACTTTTAAAGAACTTGAGATGTTGCAATTAAATCTGATTTTAATATTGTTTGTTTTAGACTTAAAAACCCGTCATGTAGCGCTCGGTTTTAATCCATAAAAGTATTTTGCAATATACTCTAAAACAGTGATGACCATTCTGCTACTCGCGAATGAGTCACAGAATTTTTTGGACAGTTTGCAATTTTACTGTGGTATGGTCCATAGTGGAAAGAATGGTTGGAAAACATTCAGGTGAAAGTGCAAGAAGACTAGCCCCGGAGGTTTATTGCGAGTGTGGATTTCAAGGTGGACGGAAATAAGGCTCGCGAGTAGCAGAATTTCTCACTGCTTTAAAGAAACTGGAATTTAATTCAATTTAATGAGCCGGCAGCAGTTATTTTTAATCTATTATGAACCACAATAATTGGTTTTTTCTAGTGTCCGACCGAAATATCTTTTTTGGGCAGAAACCGAAACCGAATATTCGGTCGGACACTAGTTTTTTCCATCTCTCACACTCCAATAAGTTACGAGAAAGTAAGAAAATTGTATTTTCAGATAAAAAACTTTCTACAAATGGGGAAAACAGCAGCTCGCACCGTGTTCAAGTGCCAAATTACAACGAGATAACACAAATACAAAATGTCAATGCCAGCGAACTTGGAAAATTCAAGCCGTTCTTTTTTGAAGACCGCATAGACAATCAAACAGTCAATCAACCCAGTAGTGATCTCGAATTTAATTTATGTGATAGTCAAACGAAACTGATTTATCCGCAAGTTGGACAAACACTAAACTCCGGCTGGCAGTTCATAGTGCAAATGGACCATTTCCGACAAGGCATAAGGGAAGAATCTTGTTTGTAAGTATTTTCATTTGACATTCAAAATACTCAGATATGGGTTTCAATCTTTCAGAGTAATTTGTCAATAACCATCTGACACCCTATTTTGTTTATTGCATAACAGAAATGTAGAAGCGGCATGCAAATTTGATGACTCTTTCCCGGCTGCGTACACATCAAGGTGCAAGCAATACTATGGCTACCGAAGTATGGTGTCCATACAAAATGGATCGTTGAGCTTGCATGATTTCATCTATCGTAGTGCTTGCAAATGTGTGCTGACCGCGCGGCAACTGCTGCATAATTAACTTTAACTCTTTACTATTGACAAATTGTACCAACTAATTGACTAACCAAAACCTATCAGAAACCAACTGTGTATATGCTCAGATTGTTGTTGTATATGTAGCAATTAAATTGTAAAGACTTCAAATAATTTTGAAAATTTGAAAGAAAATTTCAATTTATTCAATGGTACTCAATAAAATGTTATTTACATTTTGTTTAGGAAATTCATATAAATTTTTTTTAAATAAATCAAAATGTAAACGAATAAAACATACAAATGTTGAAAGTAGTTTTTAATTTTCGAATTTTTTTTTTCCATTTAATCACTTTGCTTGGTAGGACCTCAATTAAGTCAAAGAACTTGTGTTGGTTACATTAATCCAGTGTTGCCGCTGAAAATTTTTAAAAAGTCGCAAAAAAAGTGTCACAGCCGAGAAAAAAGTGTCAAGTGATCCAATTTTTTTATACCATGTATATATATAATATACTTTCATTATTTTACCTATCGAAACTCATTATTTTTAATAAATTTCTAAAGGAGATAATTTTCTGTGAAAAAAACTTTTCCCCCTTAAATTAATTGATGAGGGATATATTAAAAAGTCCCAATATGCATGTTTTGTATTTATTATGAAAACATTTGCATTTTAAAGCATATGCGTGATACTTATTTATCCATTTACTTATCCATTGGGAGCCATCAAAATAAAATTATATAAACCTTTTGATAAAAAAAGGGGCAAAAGTCGCATGATTTTGAAGGTGGCATTCGTCTCCAAAAAGGGGCAATTTGACACTTTAGTCGCACAACGGCAACACTGCATTAATCAATTGAAACTCGGTCAGGGTGCGTTATATTTTCTTAGAAGAGACACCTCAACTTTTACAAGTTTTTAATTTAATTTATATAAGTGCCCTTTTCAGTGGCGCACACAGGAATATCACTTTTGAGCTCAATTACATTTGAGACCATATTTTGCACCAGCAATTCTTTGAGCTACCAACCCCCCTCCCCGTTGCTGATAGGTGGGAGCAGTTCATATCCGACGCTTCACGTCTTTGATGAGTGCTGCCTAATTTTCCATTAGTCCCAATTGACACTGCGTTGTTGTGGTGCTTGTACCCCAACTGGGTTTGAGGATTTGCTGCGTGATGCTGATCACAACTAATTGAAGTGTGAAAGAAGGAAACTTGTCACAAATTAATGGATTAAAATGGGTAAGGTTGATGTATTGAAATTTCCTATTTACATTATTTTATTTATTTACTTTCTTGCTTCGATACAAGAAGCCAAGGCATAGGATTGTGAGTTTAAATTGCAAATATAAAACTACGAAGTAAAATAAATGATAATGGATTTAGGTCACATTTTTGGGGTATTGGAGATTGAAAAAATTGTTTATTTTTCGGCTTTCTGAGTAAACTCACGAAAATGTATAAAATTCTGAACATTTACTATGAGATTTGATAAATGTATTTTTGGAAAACGATTTTTTTGCTGGTTTTGTGTTTTGAATTATTTGCAAGTTCCCATGTGATTTCCACTACGTTTGACGCAGATTTTGAATGTTGAGAAAATTTGCAATAAAATCAGAAAAATTTGTTTTTGTTTATTTTGGTTTCAAGTTTTCGGGTATGATAATGACCAATGGAGCAAAAGACCGAATAACTGTAAGATCTCACTCGCGCTGTGACTGGAACTCTGTGCCTTAAACGGGTTAGCAAGGCGACACAGGGGTCGTAACAGGACACCCTCGTAGCTGTGAGGATTAGGAGGAAACCGAATCTGTGCGAAACCTTCTATGCAAAGCTTTCATACTTTATAGCAAGCGCAATCGCTATGTAGGGTGCAGATCGCTAGACCTGGGCATGGTTTGGTTCACGCCGCTGGAGGATATTGCCAGGTTCGTTCGGCGCTCAGATTGGTTTCAGGCATCATAATGGGCCTTTCGAAGCCTTCGAGTGTACTTGCTGAGAAATCAGCAAACTGTCTTGCTTACCTAACCTAACCTTTCGGGTACTCAACGGCTTTAAATTTTTTGGGTTTTTGATCTCTCCTTTTTACCTATATATATTTAGCTATGTTTAGTACAGAAATCTTATCATAAAATATATGAAAAATAAATAAATAAAATCAGAAAATTTTCCATGAAGTGGGACAATATTGTTTTGATCACATTTGATTTAATTAAACTTGATAATGATTTTGATCTTTGATTTCATTTTTTCGGGAAAAAAAAATAATCAAATAATATAATGTTGGGAAAATATTCGAGTGCAAGTGCATCGTGTTTGATAATGTTTAGCAAAAGATTGAAAAAATTAGAAAACTTGTTGTAGATTGGGCTAAAAATAGGAAGTACGAGTATGCTATCAGAAATATGAAATCAGCAGAAATAAAATCAAACTAAGCATTTCATTTAAAGCAAAGTGTTTTTCGGGCCCAACGAGCTTAAAAGTATGTGGACTAATTACCACTTTCCCCTTTTGACTTTGAGTTGAAAACCCAGCTTCGGTATCGTAACTTCTTTAAAAAGTTATAAGACTTATGAGTTCTGTCAGAAAATCATAAGCAAATTTGACTAAAATAACAAATAAATATGCTCGATCTGTAACAATTGATCTGACAAAAGAGTAGTTAACTAACCCTAAACAACAAATTAAATCTATGAGAGATTTGTCACAGTCTGCTCTTTTGCTGTTTCAAACCATTGAGCAAGTTTTAAGTGAGTTCCAGTCAGACCCAGTCGCAGTAAAATTGAGCAAGAGTCAGCAGTCTTTGTTATGTGTTTTAAATATGTGTTTTAAAATACAATCCTTCTGTCATATTTGTGGTAATTTGTATTCAAAGTTAACCAGTCAGAGTCATTTCATTATTAGAAAGTATTTTTGTTTGTATAAAGAAAATAAACTAATTCAATCTTTCCTTAAATTTCGTGATTGTTTCTAATGGTGTTATATAATAAAATAAATAAATCTATGAGAGATTTGTTACAGTCTGCTCTTTTGCTGTTTTAAGCCGTTGAGCAAGTTTTGAGTGAGTTTCAGTCAGACCCAGTCGCAGTAAAAGTGAGCAAAAGTCAGCAGTCTTTGTTATGTGTTTTAAATATGTGTTTTAAAATACAATCTTTCTGTCAAATTTATGGTAATTTTTATTCAAAGTTAACCAGTCATAGGTAGCCAGTCAGAGTCATTTCATTATTAGAAAGTATTTTTGTTTGAAAGAAAAAAATGAACTAATTCAATTTTTCCTCAAATTTCGTGATTGTTTCTAATGGTGTTAGGTAATTCAAGCATATTTACCTCAAAATTACAGCAATATACCAAATTTTGTTCATTTTGAATCCAACACTGCAGAAGCGTTCATTCGTTCACTGCCTTTGAACTTGTACGCCACTAGTCTGCTTTGCTGTCAGTGTTGTCGCCACATATCGTGAGTACCGCCAGCATTTATGCGCTGCATGCTAAGCCACACTCGCTTCATCGAAGCATCTTGAACGCCCAAGCACCAACAATGTGCGAACTCAGAAACATGTGGAAAGTGCGTTATTTTCAAGTTTCGCTGCAGATCCTCTCCAGCTTTTCCAGTCCGCTCGCTCTCGCACTACTTACACACATTAGGGCCGCGCACTGACATCATTATCGTATAAGCCGGCGCTAAGCGTGAAGAGCATCCGAGAGCGGGCCGACTAAGCTTTGAGTTGCGCGCTCAGTGCAGCAGCCGTGAGCGTTAAGCCGCCGCGTCGTCGAAGGAACCAACACTTGCTCACCTGTCGTCGAGCGTCGAACATCGAATCGCTGTAAACGGAAAACCGAGCTCAGGGCTCGGACGCCAAATAAGCTGCGTTTGTTGTTTTTTATTATCAGTCGTGGGCTGAGCGGTGCCAGTTGCACACAGACAGACGTATGCGAGTGTGTCGTTGCCGTTGACGATCGATTGAAATTTTGGCTGCGAAGTAGACACTAATTGATTTTGTTGTTGTACTCGAAAAATCAAAACACAACACAACAAACAATTAATTAATTTATACGCCGCGATTAAAAGACAGTTGAAGCGAAGCCAGTGGCGTCGAGGGCCAGCGAGTGTGCCGAGTGAACGACATCAGTGCGCCAGCGTCAGCGGCGAGGCCAAAGTGCGTGACAAGTGTGCGCGGTGTCGCTATTGCGGCGGCGATTGGAAGACGAAAGCCACAGACGCCAGAAACGTCTGAAGGGGCTGAAAGTGAAACACCCGAAAACATCACAAAAACGTTGCATAATTTGGCAAAAAAGGTTGCAGGAATTGCGATCGAATTGAGCGCAATTCGAAAAGTTCGTGAAACGAGGAGGCAGAATTTTTGACAGTGACGAGCCGAGACAACAACAACAATATGTCGAATATTTTGCCAAGCCGATCGGTGCTGTTACTGCTGTTGTTTGCAAACCTTGTGCTGGTGAGTGTTTAATGTCTGGCGAGTAGGCGACAATTAACACCCAAACACACACACACACACACACTTACACTAAATGTAATTTATTCAATCTCCATGCATGCATATAGAATTGATTTCATCCACATTTCGTCTTCATTACTTTGCACAAACTGCGCGGCTTTGTTGTTAGTAACTGTTAAACTGACATTTCTTGCTGTTGTTGTTGTTGTTTTTGTTATGATGATGAAGATGATGATGAGTAGCATTGTTGTTGTTGTTGTTTTAGTTGAGCTCACCTTTTGTTTGTTTACATTTTGCATCTTATGAGACGCAGTATTTGTCATTAAGCTGTCGAGGCGGGCGGGGGGGATTAGGAAGCAGTTGCGGCAGGTCAATTTGGCCAAAATTTTTAAGTCGAGCCAAAAATAGTGCAAAATTAGAAACGTATTTAGTTGCTTTGCTTATTCTCACACTTATCGCGTATCGTTCGTGTAGAAAATTTTTCCCGAGTCTTCGTCAAAATTCCATGTCGTGCGGAAAGCGAAAAGCGAACTTGAAATTCCACATAGGGGAATTTTTCTACTTGAATACGAGGCTGAGATGTGCCGCAGCAGCTGTCGCACAGCTGTTGTGTCTAATTTTCTGACACTTTATAACGGCAAGCAAAATATAAAAAAATTGTATTTATTTAATTTGCAAATTTAATTACAAATATCTACAAATGTTTGAAAATTTTTCTTACAAAAGCAATTTAGCTAATAATGCAGTCATTGTATTACGAAGCGATTAAATAAATGTTTGTATTTTCAATTTCATTTTCAATGACTGAGGCTCCTTGTTTGATTAATCGAATTGTTTGATCTTCCCAGAAGATTTGCACACTTCCCGTCGAGCGGCAATTGCTCATTCATTTGATGTAAAATTATTGAAAGAAAACAGCCATTGGCCGCGGCGCACATTCATAATTAATTTGAGTCGTCCACTGCAGCTGCGGCACGTGTGGCTTGACCGTTCAACTGGCTGTTGACTACCTCAATGCATATCGTTACGTATGTACTATATACATACATACGCTCACAACTAGCTACAAACGAACATGACCATATACAATATATATACATATATATACGAACCGATACACAGAGTTATGTGCAAACACCTGTTGCTTTGTTAATGCGGATTTGTGACAACATAAACGAGCGCATTTCATTTATTATGCGGCGCCCATTAATATTTTGTATAGTTTAATGCGCTTGTAAAGCCATCATAAATAATAAATTCATTTTATTGCATACAATAAAATGTAAATTAATATGAAATGAATTTAACTATTTAATATTTTGCCTGTTGACTATGAAAGTGTCAGCCGCTGTAATAGTATCACATGTGGTCGAGATAAGTTGGCCCAAGCACCATGAATCGTGTTATTAAGGCTTAGTGGTGGAATTATTACATTAGAATTGTACATTAGACTTGTACAAGTTTTGTAGGTAGTGGCTTAATGGTAGCTTTTGTATACACTGGAAACCCTTTATTTCATGAAATTCTATGAATAAAACTGGGAGGTTTAGTGGCAGCGAGTTCGAAGTTCAATGTGAACATTATCGACAAATTGCCCCGAGTTGCAGTTAATTTCAATTAATTTCACCGTGCAAATATTATTTCCATGTAAACACATTGAGCCATTAAAATAGTTGAGCGAATGGTGTCCTTACATAATACAATTTTGGCTGACTTGTAGGTATTACGATGTTGTTGGTATAAATCGTGAGTACACCTTGTCATCAGGTTAGGTTAGGATGAATGCTTTTGTATGTATATAAATTGGGACACACTTTGGCCTATATATGACCCGTTGTGATACCAAAATTCCACTTATTTAAAATATAAATGCAACATGTGTTATAACTTATAACAGGAGACCTGCAGTCCAACGCCGAATCCGAGAGGCGTTTGTTAGTATTTTTCTTCGACGGAGGTTTAGCCATTACTTGCTAAGAATGCACTTGTTCGATTCTTATAATTCGCATCTACTTCTCCTAACCTTTATATCCTTCCTGAACCAACGCAATGCCTCGCATTAATAGGGGTCATCGCCAGCCCGAGCCAGAAATCGAACCCAATGCCTCTGGCTTGAGAAGTTAATGCGCCTACCGTTCATCTATCATCGACTTATCGAATTAGTCAAAAACCCATTGGAATTTTCTTCTAGTTTCACTTCTTTTTACTTACTTTACTTAAGCACCTAAACCTTCTAGTTTCACTTATTTTTACTTACTTTACTTACGCACCTAAACATTCGTACAAAATTATATTAGATCGGTGGGTCTGATAGGGATGTTCTCTAACTGCCAGCAATTGTGCACAATATATCATTACCGGGTCTCAGTACATTACAATCCCAAAGACATCTATCTATCTATCTGGTTACTTTTATAAATGAAATTAGGTTACTTTGACATAGACCAGTCAGGTCCTTGGAGACACCAAGAAAGTTGTATAGAAAGTAAAGAAACTTCATTGCTCCACGAATTGCGAGTATCTTTATATTCTATGGGTGAATTTTAATAAAGCGATCACAGAAAGTAGTGACACCTTCTTGAGGTTCATGAAACTTGAAGCCTCTACATATTTACTTACTTTTATAAGTTGAATTCCAAAATTGAGTACATTTCAATAGGCCACTTTCTCTCTAATTCAGTATTCAATTGACAGAATTTTGTGAAATAACCTGACATTACTTCCAGGCTGCCTTTGTAGTATAAAATTTTAAACGTTTTCTTTCCAAAAATATTTTTCGAACACGAGGTTACTTAAACTTTTAAAGTGGTTTCAAAAAAAGGGGTTTCGAATCCCATGAAACAGGCTCTTACTGTTTCCATGTCTGAACCCAGAATCAGAAGAATCAAATTTCGAGCTGACTTCTATTCATTTCACTCCTCAAGCATGTTATTCCAGCACACCCTGTATTCCTAATTTTTATGGATACTATAAAAAAACTGACAAAGTTCATGAAATGAAAGCTAATTTCACATTGAAACTAAACCATGACAAATTGAATATTTTATTCGAAAATTCTATTTTTATAGAATTAATGAATGAATATTTCTTTTGGTTACTACTATTTAAATTGGCAATTTTCATGAAATGGACTTCTATCTTGCAATAAATCAATGACGAATAGAATTTTTTGTTGGTATTTTTTTACAGTCAGATAAATTTTTTAATCATAATTTAATAATACAATTTTTTAAAAAACACTCAGTTGATGTTTTCCATCTTCATCTGGCATCGCTAAGTACCCAATAAGGGTCTATTTGTGTTCATTCGTGGCCAGAAAGTTATACCTATATACCTACGATAATTTATGCTCTAGAACTCATTACCAGTGGGTTAACAATTCTAGACTTACTACTCAACAAGATCTATTTTTCTTCTATTTGTTTTCACCTCGAATATTTTTCTGGAACATACTTTTACTCTTTATGCAGCTTCTAAAACATCTCCACTGTGGTAAAATTCCCTATTCCATTGGTTTGTGCTACTTTCATCAAGATCTCGTCAACCAAAACTTGACATAAATCGTTTGAAGTATACTGAAAATATTTCTTTAATTCTACTCTGAATTATGTTATCTCTCAACAATGTTTAATTAGAATTAATAGAAAATTTGAATTAGAATTTATAGATAATTCAAATTATAAATCATAGATCATTATTTAATTAATGAAATAATTTCGTCATATTTTACACAACTGAATGGTTTTACCATTCACTATCACTAATCACTAAAGCATTCATTGTTGCATAGAAAATTTTACCTAAACGAATTTCTCCCATAGTCAATTTTCCATCTTAGTCACTAAATAGTGATAATTCTCGAATTATAAAGTTTCCAAGACATATTTAATTTTTCATATTGCTTGCAGTACTAAACGAAAAGGTACTTAATATGAATCAGCGGAAACGTTTAGGTTTAGTGAAAGTCAGCGATAACCCGCGACCTTTTGGAGAGGGGTGAACGGCTCCCTGGTTTCATCAGGTTTGACAGACTTGCGGGTTCTCTGCATAGTTTGCGAAGCGCTTCCGCCAGAAATTTTTTATTGCTTTAGCATCGAGCTTAAAATTAGAATTTTGTTATTGTTTTAGAATTTTGTTGTTGTTGTTGAAGTGTGAGTGTCCGCGATTAATTCACTGCACGGCCAGTCGTTTAATTTGTCTGCCTATTACATTAGGTACAAAGTTGTGTAATGTGCAGCTGCGACTTGGCGCAGCTTTAGGTTGTCTACAAAACCTGGAACTTGTAATTCAATTGAAAACATTAATAAAAACAATAAAAACTGCTGTTGCTTGCGCTTTGTTATACTTTTAAATTAATTCACAGGTTGGATTATACTGGAACTGAAATGAGGATAGGTTAGGTTGAAGTGGTTAGAAATGGTACTTAGGCTACAAATGGGCTCATTTCGATTTGATATCATAAAAAAAGGGGTGATGTGTCTACAATGCAAGTCGTTTCAGAGCCTGTTCAAGCTGGAAGCAGCTTTAGGTTGTCTACAAAACCTGAAACTTGTAATGCAATTGAAAAGATTAATCAAAACAATAAAAATTGCAGTTGCTTGCGCTTTTTTATACTTTGAGCTGTATTAACAGAATCCACTCCATACTGGAAATTAAATTAGGTTAGGTTAAATTGAAGTGCATATCTGAGCACGTGACCTTTGTCAGTGGAGCCATTGTGATATCACAAATAAGAAATGAATTGGCCTGTTCAGGCCAGTTTGATTTGTGTAAGAACCCTGACTCATCCAAATTTTTGAAGAATTGAGAGCCTGGAGCTTTTCATCTTCAAATCGAAAACTAATAAAAGATAACACGTTGATATCTATGCATATCTCGACCCACTGTAAAAATGTTTATATATACTGGACATGATTTAGTGCACGATTTTTCGATTTCGAACCTCTCATTTTATGCGGTTTGATCAAAAAGTACATGAGCCAAACAATTTTAGAGCTAAAAAGGGGTTAAATGGCGTCGCATTGAGGTCAAAGTTCACAAGAAAGCTGGGAAATTCGACAAATAGCTCCACAGCTGCTCAGAAGTTGCTTTTAGAGGGTTAAAATCTGTGACTGACCCCCACTAGTTTTCCCTAATGAATATTTCTTTTAAACATTTTTATACCTTATCTGCAACCCTTAATGGGGCTCCCATAAAAAATGATCGTTTTTTTAAAAAAGGCTCCAACTGCTCCCTGGTTGCCCCCAGACGTGTCAAATGTAAGACCGACACTCATTTATTTTCCCTTCCGAATGTTTCTTCCAAACATACCTGCCCGCTATCTCCAAGTTTTAAGGGGGCTGCCATGCGAAACTGGCCATTTTCTATGGAATTGGCTCCTCACTTTTAAATTTAGTAGTTAAGTAATCGAGGAAATATCGTATCTCAGAAACTACTTAACCCATTTGAATGATTTATTCAACGATTGGCAACATTTTTGGGTCAAAAAATACAAAATTACTTAAGGTTCAGAAATTCACCGCCAGAGAGCGTCTCCCATACAGCAACTTTTGTTTTCAACTTTTTTGTTTCCACGAAGCAAAAATCGAAATTTATTTCGAAACCCCGTAAACCTCCCCATTTCGAATATAATTGTAATTTTTGATGAGTGTGGGCTTCAGTTATATTATGGACCCATCATTTTTTGGTTGTTGTTTGGTATTTGAAGGTTTCTAATTTGTAGGAATGCTTGAACTTCCGATGAACTTTAATCGATATTTTACTCTCTGCCTGAAATACACAACTTTTGCAGGCTTCAGAAGTCGACATAGAAACTAAAGAGAAGAGAATTTTAGGTGTCTTAACCCTTAAGCACCAACGTTTTGTTAGCCTAGAAATTTTTGAATGTATGTAGAAGGCGTGGAAGCAATGTTTGTTCGCAAAATAAAAAGTCAACGGGAAACTTGTTAGGGCATGTAGAAGGTAGAGGGGGAACCTAAAAAAATATTATATAATTGGGGAGCTTTCTTTCTGTCAAGTTTTATTTATATTCACGTTTCACGCCATCTTAAGCCATTATGAACTGTAACATATTAACTCAAATTAAAAAAAAATGATTCCAATTAATATCTGAAATAAGAAAACTTTTGGAATACTCGTTTAAAAGGGTGTGGTGCAGGCTATAAATAATTCAGTCAATATTGACTGAAACATTTTTTTTTGTGTTTTACAGAAATTGAATACAAAAATTTACATAGTCCAGTGACTTTCGAAACGGTTTTGAGCCAACGCTTATTCGATGTTCATCTATTTGATTTTCCCATTGGCAGCTCGCACAATTGTTGCCCATTCATCACAAAAAGCGCGACGAGCAGTCATTAAAATTGACACAAGTTATTAACTAATGACTTATGGTGTATTGCTAACACTGCCAAAGCTAACATCATCGCGCACTGAACAACAACACCACACACTTCTATACACACACACACATACACAAAAGCTGACGTACAGCTGAAACGAAAACAAAAGCCAGCACAGACGGGCAGAGTTTGGGTTAAGTTGGTTGAATTTGGTTGAGACGGTGAAATGGTGAGGCGGTGTCAGTCCTTGAGCGCAGGTTTTCAATAAATGCAACAGAAACCAACAAAAAAGAATTGGGGTGAGAGAAGAGCGCAAAACACAAACAATAAATGGACACAACAGCTTTTCACTTTGCGGAAAGAAAATGTGCAAAAGAGTAAATTGTTTAAGTAAATTTTTAGTCCCAAACTTGTTTCAATATGGTTAAAAGTGTACCATGTACATTGTTGTTGTTGTTGCTGTTTATATTCTTGCTGTTGCGACAACTCTTGTCTGCATTGTTTTTTTTAGTATTATTAAAATTAATGTTTGACTCGTGTCTTGCTTTCGTTTTTGTTTATTTTTCTCCATAATTGAGTAGTTGTTTGTTTTCGTTTTTGCTCGGTTTGTCTGCTTTAATTTAAATTCTTGAATAATTCAAGCAAAACATCTGTTCGTTCTTAAAGTGCTTTTTTTTTTAAATATATTTACATTTTGGATGATTGGTGTGCTGCTGACGTGTGACTGTCGTACGCTACCTTCACAAGTCAGCAAAAAATGTATTACAAAGCGAAGGCAGCATCACGAACAAGTTAGCCCGTTCAGTCCCGTCCCGGAATAGTCAGACGAAAAACTGTCAACGTTAATGACGTTCGAACGACTCGTTGATTCACTGCTCATGGCTGCTCTTGTGGCAGCGACAAAATGATTAACAATGAAAAATGCTTTTTGTCGTATCACGTAATTTTGCAATCGACTTCTAGAAGGAGAATCATTTATTACTCGGCTGTGACGTCACAGAATCACAAGACTCAGTGCCATGAGTTACAAATTGACGCAGCGGAAACCACTTCCGCTGAACTAAAATTTATTAAACACTCAACACTAAAATAAACGGCGAATCCAACCTTCCTTAAATGCTCACAATGTTTGTTAAAAATTTGGCTTTAAAAACAATAGTCAAGGAAGATTTTCTTTGGCTTTAAAAACAATAGTCACGGAAAATTTTCTTTCAGAAAGCCTACATGGCTTCACGAAAAATATATTTCATTGTAAAGGGAATTTCACAGGCTACAAACTTATTGTACCTTTATTATAGATTTTTTCGAAAAAAAAATCCGTTTTTAAAAAATTTTTTATAAAATTTTTTTTTTTTTGCTTAAAACTTTTTATTACTGCATTTTACGTATCTAATGTTGTACATTAATAGAAAGGTATGAAAAAGACCTTTTGTTTGATACCCATATTGTGTAAATCAGTTGGAGATTAATGGAGTTTTTTTGATAAAAAGTTTGAACTTTGACCCGGAGCCACGCCTTTTGTGGGCGTTTCCCGGAAAAATTTTTAGTTTGTTAGATTCACAAAAATACGCTCTATATGGCCCAATTTCCAGTTTTTTTTTCATGAGCGTTCGCTATACTGCATTTGTTCCGAAAAAATCTGAGGCTTAACTTTGACCCCTTTGCGCGTACTAACTAAACCTTTAGTTGCCATATTTAAAAAAAAGATTGCGAAAAACTATGTTTATGCAAAAAGTTAATAGAAGTAAGCAGTGGCGCACACAGGGGGGGTTGGGGGTTCAAACCTCCCAAACAAAAAATTGCTGGTGCAAGATATGGTTTCAAATGGTTTTTGGCTCAAAAGTTGTACGCAAACCCCCCAAATGAAAGCCAGTGCGCGAATAAGACTGCAAGTGTTATTTATGAGCTGAGGTCAGCCCTGTTGAAAGGGGGGGTT
Organism: Melieria picta; assembly: GCA_964056695.1. NCBI lineage: Eukaryota > Metazoa > Arthropoda > Insecta > Diptera > Ulidiidae > Melieria > Melieria picta. Next base: position 105,561,240 of record OZ057398.1, on the reverse strand, counting down.
TCGGGAACCCGGATTTTATGGTTGTAAGTGTGCTGTTAAATATTTTGTAGAATATTTGAGAGAAGGAATTTTGCAGAAGGGACCTGTCCGTCTTGGCTTCAGTATTCTCTCCACGATCCTGTCGGTAGTAGTGGTGAACCGACTTACTTACCTAACTGGCCATAACAACCCGTTACCGAGTTACGACCTGCCGCAAAAGCTCTCTCCAAGCGACTCTGCCTTACGCGTGGCCTCTCTAGTTGGTCACACAAAGAGGTAATAGGGCGTCCTTAACTTAACTTCGTTCTTCCACCGAAGTCACGGTGGACCTCTAACTACCACATCGATCCGTAATAGTGGTGAACGTCTTCTAAATCGACGATTGTCTTAATAAAACTTAGATACCCTTAGAAGTCCTTTGCTACCAGCCGACACAAAAAAGAGTATAATATACTCCATAGTTTTTTTTTTCATCTTGCTGCAAACTTTAAGTGTTAAGTGTTTACTTATTCTAGTTCAAAAGTGCTTCCTTAGACGTCTGTGCTCGCTCAGAACTTCAGTGATCTCTTGAAGTTGCAGTCGACACTAATACAGAGCGAGTCAAGGTCTTCAAGAAATGCTTCGAACCTTCATATCTAATGAGATCTTTGCCCAGTATTCAGATGTTCTTGTTCTCTGCTACTTCTAGAAGTCTGCATCGGAGTCTGTCTTCCGAGCGTAATAAAGCACTTTGATCCAGTGAAAGATGTTTTTGGATGCTGTGTCAACTAGACCATCAACCACTTTGTGGTCATGAACAACTTTGATGGTCTGCGATGCAAAGAGTTTTAAACTGATTTTATACCTAAGCTCCCCATGGGCCACATGTCGTTCTCGTGATAACTAATTTACCCACTGACCTACTTAGTCAAAGCACTCGAATACCTACTAATTCTCAGATTAGCTCGTATGAAATGAATGCCTTTATGACTCATCTACAGTGGCACAAGCAAGGGGGTCTAAGCTTCAAATCTCACAAATATCTGTTGATTGAAAAATTGTGGATTGTCTGCCACCAAAGTGGATACCTCTGTGTTTCTTCCGATATCTGCCCTGTATACGTATATTGACAGGTTGACCAAAACGGAAATTGAGTCGTCATGGCGAACCAGGACCGACTGCGGCACCTGCCGGACACTGTGGCCCTCCCTCTCCTTGACGAAAACACGATTCGTACTGTCCCTGAGTCGTACCTCCATTCGACAGCTCGTTGGAGTCATCACCGGACACTGCGCTATTGGATCTATGCTTACCAAATGGCGCCTCTCGTCCAGTGATGTCTGCCGTAGCTGTGGAGATGAAGAAGAAGTAGAAACGATACAACACTTCCTGTGCCACTGCCCGGCTCTGCAGGAACGCCGACTCCCGCACCTTGGGGTCAAGATTCCTGACAGACCTGGCTTGCGCGGCGAAAGTCAAAATCTCGAATCTGCTCGCCTTCATTAAGAGGTCGAACTGGTTTCCCCTTGACTAAGACTATTGGTTAGCTCCGGAATACCATAAGAAGGGATTCACAATGGGCCATTTTGGCCTCCGAGTGGAAGTGCGGTCCTGCCGCACACACCCTTTCCTACCTAACCTAACCTAAGGGGGTCTAAGGTTCAAATCTCACAAATATCTGTTGATTGAAAAATTGTGGATTGGAAATATGATTTCAAGTTGGATTGGGGTTAGAATTGAAATGTAGCCGGTTGTAATAAATTGGAATATGATGGAAATACTTAATTTTTCGACAACCAAGCGCAGCATAACAGGCGATATCATTTTTTTGCCATTTCCGACCGAGAGGCTTTAAATTGGATTTACAAATCTATCTACTGATATTAAAATGTCCGGTCCATTATATTTCTGGATCAAAGACAGACTTTCGTTACAAAGATTGGATCATTGAGACCTTGTGGATGTTTTGAATTGTTGCAGTCCCCAAAAATATTACAAACTACTTAAGAATTAAGTAAAATCTTATAAAGCAAAACTATTTTATTGATTAGTAGACCGTAGACTTTAGACTTCCATATTCGATTATATTCTCATATTTAGCCATAAAATTTCACACTTTCTGCTAACCAATAACTTGAATCTATCAAATTCCGCAAATGGCCTCTTTACCACTAAACAAAACTCATACTTGGTGCGATCTACATATTTCCTATATCTTGTAGTCTAGTTTCTACTTATTTGGTGTCTTTCGTAGTCTATAGAAAACTGAGAAGTGTGTTGTTCAATCTGCAGCTGATTGCATTGTATGCTCGAACCGTTTCAGATAGTACATTGTTATGGTGATTTCGGGTATAGACCCCGACGTGAGCGCTCCTCATACTACGGCTCAAGTTATGCCCGCACTGATAGGACAAACATCCAGGAGAGCCGCTTCGACGGCAGTCCATCAGCAAGATTACAGCAACAACAGAGCGAGGTTAGAATTGAAATGTATTCATTCCGATTGTAATAAATTGGAATATGATGGAAATTCGAAATTTTTCGACAGCCAAACGCAGCTCAACAGGTGATATTCTCTGAAACCTTAAACCAGCGATTACGCCGCATTTTCGCTATTCCCGATCGAGAGGCCATGCATTGGATCAACGTAAGTGCTGCGATCGGTTCGATCGTTGCGATCGCTTCGACAATTGCGCTCGTTCTCACGCTCACCGCATGCCCAATTATCAGAACCCGAATAGCTATAAGTATATACATATGTACTTGCGTAGTTTGCCGATTCGCATTTGACTAATTGATGCTTTATCTCTCCTATAACTTAGAGCGCATTTGGTTACACGCTAAATGACGGTAAAGCACCGAATCCGGATTTTACAGTGCACCGATCGCCCGACGGCAAACTGACTTGGATTTATAACCAATTTCTACCTTTGCAGAACACCACACAGCGCCATTACGTCGAGCCAACTACGAGCACGCCAAAATCAACCAACACACCCGATGTTGTTGATGGTAAATTCGCGAGCGCCGGCCTTGCCGTGTGCCACGATGGCACTTTCGCTTCGAATGAGTTGCTAATTGTTGGTTGTTTCTCGTTGCATTTCAGACGATAGCTGCAAGGAGCGAAAGCAGGGCAAGACGTATTGCGTGCACGTGCCCAACTACGCGGAGCAGACGCAGGTGCACAAAGTCAGCAAAGAGGAATTGGCCAAGTTCAACGAGCTGTTTGTCGAGGACGTCATCGAGCCGAACGACGTAAAGATTCGCATGAAAAGCGGCGATCCCGAGGACATTGAGTTGTGTCGCAGCAAGTCGAAGGTGATTTATCCGCAAATAGGACTCACCAAGAACTCCGAATGGAAATTCCTATATCAAACCGATCAAGTGAAACAGGGTGTGCTGGAAGAAACGTGCGAGTAAGTTGACGTTACTGCACCATTCACACATGCAACGACGCAGTGTGGCCGGTCTGAAGGGTCCAAATGGGGTAGTAGGGTCTGAGTAGTTATATAGGAATCAAAGTCAAATCAGATACCAGTTAAGATACCATTGCAATATTTTCGTCTGAGAAGTTTTGTTTAAGATTAATGAAAATTCTTGAAGAGTGAAAAAATGATTAACCGTGTAAGAAGAAACTAAGAAACGTTCAGTTTTTATAATTGCATGGTTCCCCATTTTTGTCTGTTTGCAAGCTATACATGGGGCATTCTTTTATAAATCGCACGGAATTCAGAAAAAAATTCATATTTTAGAATCATATGTATTCTGCATCTTTGAACAAATTTAGTTTACACTTGTTTCAGGATTTTGCTGGAAAATTTTTTTATCGAAAATATCCACATTGGAATTTTTGAAAATTCGCTAGATTTTCTTCAAACCCCTTGTATTTGAAAATCATTATCTCCATCTGTAGTGATTGGATCGAAATCGGTCTTTTTTATTTTGCACATAAGGATACACAGGATTTAATTTTTGGGGTGGTTTCCGTACACAACTTTTGATCCCAATACCAGTTGAAACCATATTTTCCAATCTTTACAGATATTTGGGGGGGTTTGAACCTCTTTGCGTGCGGCACTGCATATATGACAACCATGGCAACCATTCTTGTGAAACATTTAACTGTAGACAGAAATGAAAGGTGTTACGATTTTTTAATTTTGTACGAAGATTTCATTAAACTGCTGGGCAGACGAGCCGACCAGGACAAGCAAATCTCTTGACACCTATCTCTCAGATCTCTTTTCAGATCACAACTTCTTTGCATAGAACCAATAAGCGGTGCTTCGTGGGTGGTTTTGACTATTTAAGATGCTAGTTTAGGTTCAGCGGCTTCAGCATTTAGTCTCCCAAAGAAGGGAAATAAAATTGGTTATGTGGTAGAGTTTTTAGATACGATCTACTCTATGGTAGATGTGATTATGATAGCTCGGCATTTAGTCCTTCTTATGTAAAACTTCTTCTATACCTTATGATCAAAAAAGAAATTTGAATTTTGAATTGCCGCGCTTATCCAATCGGTAAATTTTTATTTTCTCAACGTTGGCAATACTTTGTTGGTGGTCTGTCAAATTTTGACGCATATTGTAAGATTAGTATTCGATTGGCGTCTATACAAAGAAGTCGAAAAATTGTTGTGTGGTGATTCTTGATGTGGCTGTGCGTCTTGTTGATGTGGCCAAAGAGATGATTTCCAACGCAGACAGCGACCCAAAATTCATCGAACGCATCATTACTGGTGACGAAACATGGGTTTATGAATTTGATATGCCGACCAAACAACAATCGTCGGAATGGTGCTTCGAAAATGAGCCAAACCCGAAGACAGAGCGCCAAAGTCGGTCCAAAATCAAAGTTTTGCTGACGATTTTCTTCGATATTCGTGGTGTGGTGCACTACGAATTCCTTCCGGAGGGCCAAATGGTCAATAAAGAATACTATTTAGGCGTTATGTGTCGTTTGCGTGAAGCCATTTGCAAAAAAAGGCCCGATTTGTGGAAGAACAATTCATGGATTTTACACCACCATTTTATACGGCCTTGATTATTTCGGAATTTTTGGCCAAAAATTCGACCAATGCCATCAGCCAAGCACCATACAGTCCAGACATGTCCCGTGTGACTTTTTTCTATTTCCCAAACTCAAATTGCCCTTGCGGGGAGCGCGTTTTGAGACCATAAAAGAGAATTCGCTGCATGAGCTGAAGGCCATACCTTTGGCGGCCTATAAAAAAGTATGGAAAATTGGATCAAACGTTGGCATACATGTACTGACGCAGGAGGAGAGTATTTTGAAGGGGATAATAAAGAAACTTATTAAAATTTTTCATTTTTTTGATCATAAGGTATGACTTTTGGAAACTTTTTTTAAGTAATGTAAATCTTGTAGTAAAAACCAGAAATGAGTAAGTCAGGAATACGCGCGTTTCATAGGTCCTCAAAGGGCCAACGAATCACTCCCAAACCTACTTATTCTTAAGTATTCAGCCGCCTCTGGGGTATCACTTAGGCCTTGTGGCCCATTGTTTTACATATTCTTACATTAATAACATTTTCAAAAGTATCAATCACGTTCCATTTGAACAACTTGCGCTTCAAAGTAGTCAACTCTTACTTACCAGACCAAACACGCGCCATTGTAACTTCTCTATTCAGTTCCTTGTGGAATATTTAACCAAAATTATCTCTCCGTCGTTGAACAGGAACGAAGATGAACCTTGTGAGTTTTCGGAAAATTTTCCGTCCTCATACGTTTCGAGATGCAAACAGTACCAGAGCTATCGGCTAATGGTGTCCGTGGAGAATGGAACGCTGAGCAAGAAGGAATTCGTCGTGGGCGGTGCATGCAAATGTGTGCTGCGGCCAAAGATTAGTTCGCAGTCATTGGTAAGTATGTAAATACCTGAAATTTTACTTACTTACTTTACTTAGAGTTGAGTTTACTTATTGATTTGTTTTTTTTGTTTTCTCGCAGGGCGGCAAATGATTGATGCCATGCAAAATGCTGAGGCGCGTCCAATTTGATTTGCATCACATGACCAAAAATTATTTTCGCGTTATTTGCCGTTGGAAATTCAAAATTATATTAAGTGACAAATAGTTTAAAGTCAAGACATGCGTTTATGTATGTGTGTGTGTAAAAGGATATGTCGAGTTTTTAAAGAGTAAAAATATTTGTGATTAAGCTTTTCACGACGATCAGTTCCAATTCTTTTACAATAACGAGTTTTAATTGTGTAAAACAAAATGTTTTGAAAATTTGTTTGAAAAGTGCTTATGACACACATACATACTGCATATTCTATTGGTCGTGAGACTGTATGTGTGACAAACACATCGATGTTGCATAGTTGACAAGCATTTTTGTTTTTCAAATCCAAAAATATGAATGTACTATATAGTAAACCAATCGATTTGTTATGGGCACCGATGTCACGTCTCTTGTTTTCGATTGCACATTGTAATAATTTTTTTATTATTGTAATTTGCATGTATTTACATGGCTTTATTCAGCAAATGTACGCAGAGTAAACTAATTAAGTTGAGTTTATTTGTGGGCACTGCGAACGTGGGATAATAGAAGCGATGACTTGCAGCGAACTAATGTCACTAATTGTGTCAATGCACATACAAGCTTCTTCACAGAAGGGTGCGGGGGTTTGGGGGTTCAAACCTTCCTCTGAAATACAAAACTTGCTGATGAAAAATATGGTTTCAAATGAATTTGGGCTCAAAAGTTATACGCAAAACCCCCCAAAATGAAATCCTGTGCACGCCACTGTCTTCTTATATGTACATATTAAAGATTTCCATCTTCTACGAAAAAAAACAAAGGTATACGTGTGCGCGTTGGCCACACTGTGCAGCTGAAATTCGAAATCTAAACAGAAATGTTGTGTTTTTTTTATTTTGAATATTCCAGGGTTTTCAGCAAAGAAAGTTTTGTTGGCTTGTGATCAGAATCACCAAAAATCTTTACTCGTCTGTAAGTCTGTCCTTACGTCCATTTGTGAACCGGCTACTTTGCATTATAGTCTTCAAAAGATTTGAGAGAAGATTAGTGGGAACTCAACCTCGAATTGATTTGAATGCAAAGTTTTTCAATGCCAAGTCAACATTTTGATTCATGAAGTATAAATATGTAAGTACGAAATGTAATGCAAGGCAATGTAAAATAGCAGCCACAAATCGACTGGCCGAAAATTCCATTATACGATTTATGGGCAACATTAAGCAGTAACCTGCTGACACCGTTAATTGTTATTATTGCAATTAGTTTGATAAAGCTGTCAATGCCATTGACTGCTTAATATTTGCGCCAAGAAAAATTGATTTACTTGCTATGGAAACTATTTAAAGCGGCCAGCGCCGCTCGGTGCGGTACACTGTGCAATCGCAGTCGCAGTCGCAGTTGTATTATTTATTGCCTAACGGATTGGTGAATAACGCCATTAATAATGCAGTTGTTTTGATAATTACTGCACATTATGCAATTCGTTGTTGTTGCTAATCAAACATTTAAATGCACGTTTTAATTCGCCGCGAGCTCCGGCGCTGCTCGAATACCTCACGTGACGTTCACGTAATTGCAGCTGAGCTTTCCGTTGTCCAAGCGATGCACCACGCATGGCCCTTTAGATTCGATTTTGACCAACGTGTGGCGCTGGTCAACGAGCTGCTTGAACGCAAATCAATAAAATAATCGATTAAATATGTTGGAGCATGAAATCCACACTCGACGTGTGTGTGTGTGTTGAGTTGTTTGCACTCGTTGGTCCGATTTTAGAGTGGCGGATATGTCGGCAAAGATAATGCCTCCTCTGTGCATAGATAACGACATGCATCTGGTTGACTAAAGTACATGCGGCAGGTTGTAGGGAGCCATCGCTGAAACAGTTATTTGACAATCATAAAAATGCGCTTCTTCAAATGCACCCACTACAAATTCATTTATTAATTTATTATATTTCATGAATCGATACTTTAATTTCCAAAACAGTTATGGTGTCCTTCAAAACAAAATTCACAAATCACATCTTAAGATTCTTGAGCTGAGTTTTAAAAGAAAGCGAATTCTACTTAAATATTTTTAGTCTATCACACAAAGGCAGAAGCTTGAGTAAGTTTCCCTTTAAAAGTACATGTTTTTCATTTAATTTAGAATATTTAGATGGGAACTGTGTACCTTTGCACGTGTGATTTCCGAAAATATACAAAGTTTTACTGAAAACAGCTGTTTATCACTAATTTTATTCCAAGCTGAACTCTATGTTTACTTCAAACTATACTAAACTTAAACGTAGCTTAAACTGATTTAAATTAACTTAAATCTAACTTAAACAAACCTTAGGTAAGTAGGTAAAAGTGGCTGTCCCAGGCGGAACTTACATAGACCATGAACGCCAATTATGATACCACAAACAGTTGAGCAAAGGACCACTCATTCATTGAACCAGTTTGAACTTTTCGCAAAGCCTTGTAGACTGTTTGTGGTCTAGGCTAGATCTTCTAAATTGTCGGGTAACTTCATCATTCTTCTTCTGGGAAAAGCAGGATAGTAAAAGAAGTGGATTTATTTCTTTTCATCGTCCATATAACTACGACTGAAGTCGACTGTAAATAGCCCCAACCTTATAGCAAAGGTGTCAATTAAACAATGACCCGAATCAAGGTTCTGATCTGATTTAAAGAGAGAAGCTATCTAGAGTGATGGAAGTATACGATTGGCCAAATTTGGCGCACAGAAATACCTGTATTGCCATCAGCCTATTTTTAATTAGTTTCTTGTACAAATCTTGTATGATTATGAAGCTTGCATGTTAAATAAAGAATACCCAGCGTTGCCATTTCTTGACGTACTCAACTGCTCATTCGTACCATGCCGAGCGAGCTCGTATGTTTTGCTGTTCCCTGAAATATCCCCAGCATAGGTGAATGTGAAGCTGCCTACAGTCTCGTTGAGAGATTTATTGCAGACAGACTTAACATTTTTGAAAAAAATTTAACTTGATTTAAACTTGATATAAACTTAAATTTAGCCTAACTCAAACTTAACTTAAGCTTGACAAAAATTTGACTTGACTTATCTTGATATAAACATGACGTAAACTTCACATTAACTCGACTTAAAAATACCTAAAACTTAACCTAAACTTGAAAAAATTTGACTAGACTTTAACTTGACATAAACTTGACTTAAACTTAACTTAAATCTAACTCACATGTAACTTTAACTTGACAAAAATGTGACTTGACTTAAACTCAACATAATCTTGACCTAAACTTCACATTAACTCTACTTTAACATGCCTAAAACCTATAAACTTGACTTGAACATACCTTAAACTTACCTCAGACTTAACTTAAACTTTAAAATATTTGAATTGACTTAAACTTGACATACACTTGACTTAAACATATCTTAAACTTAACTCAGACTTAACTTAAACTTAGCAACAAATTTACTTGGCTTTAACTTGAGTTAAACATACCTTAAACTTAATTTAAAGTGAACTCAAACCTAAGTTAAAGTTAACTCAAACTTAACTTAAACTCAACTTGAACTTAACTTCATCTTAAACAAAAGAAATACTTCTAAACTTAGTTAACTAAAGACACATTAAATCAGTTTTTGTGGAATTTACAAATCAGTTCAACGTTGGTAGGACAAATAAATTGCATGCAACATTTTCCTTTAGGCTTTAATGTGCACCGCACTTATCAATGTGACAACATTGGCTTTAGTCTACCCAGGCCCGTGCGCAGAATTCGTTTATGGGTTTTGACATATGTGTATCATGTAATGAGTGTGACATAAAAATAAATTGTTTTTTCGTTATCAGCAATTTTCTAAAAATATAACTGAAAAGTCAATATCATATTGAAATAAAAAACGTATCAATGATAATGCTCCGAATAAAAATCAACGAAACCTTCACAATGTTCTAATTGCAGTTGTGAATCGTGCCCGCCCTAGAAATTCAAATCGATTTTCTGATATGAAATGACCTATTATATAAATTAAAATATACCTGTCCTGCTTCCGTTTCTTGCTTGCATGCTTTTTTTTCTGCAGATCCGGCCTGAGTTTGAACCGTTGGAAGTTTATCTTAATTACATTCACCCACGTCCTATCAATAAACAAAAGGTATCATCAATACTATAAACTGTAGCACAATAACCTGCAAATCCTTGCTGTGATTGATATTCTACTGAAATCAACAGCATTCGATACTTACATTTTTGTGTTCAATCCGCGGTTTTTTACACAAAAAGCGACGAATGTCCATGGTAAAAAATATGAGGATCGAAAATCAATCAATAGGTCTGTTTGGCCCGATTTCCAGTAAAAATTATCCAGTAAAAAATATCAGGAGAGTAAGCGAGCTTACGCTCCCAAAAATGAAACTATCCAAAAAAGTGAACAAACAGCAATTTGTAAGAATTTGCAAGTTTTAACTCTTGGGTACACCACTGGGACTTGGCCCACTCACAATACACAGTAAAAAGGGTGTAAACAGGAGGGTTAAAGAACGAAATAGCTGATCTAAAAGTTTCATTTGAGGTTTGAAGCGGTAGGGAAAATTCAGTTCAAATAGAGATTTAATGCAAAAGGCAAATGGTTCGTTGGGCTCAATCTGCGAATCTTCTCTTCCAGCTGCAGCAAGTAAAGCTGAGCAAGACGGTTGTGGGTCAGCAGACTCGCGAACGCACAAATTCTTTGCTGGTTCCATTTGCCTGCAAATTTTTGCAAACATTTTTTGTCTTTGCAGTCGATCATATGCCAGTCATATGTTTTTCTTGTTCTTCTTCTTACTAGCAAAAAGTTACTGGACAAAATTTCTCCAGTAAAAACTTGCAAGTTCTCACGAAATGAACTGTCACTTTACGCTCTCAATTTCTCTCTCGTTACTGGAGATTTGGCGTCAACAAACAGGATCCAGTAAACATTTGTACAAATTCGTACAAATTATTCTCTGCCAAACAGACCTATTCTCTGCCAAACAGACCTAATGTCAAGAAATGTCCGCACAGCTCGAACAGCTGACTAGTCAGTTCGAGTCAGTTGTATCAAAGAAAATAAACATACAGAATGCGCATGTCATACAAGCAAGCGGCGCCTTCACTTCATGTGTGTTTGTTGGTAGCGTGTGCTTCAGTTCGCACAGTCAATGAGCGTAAACTGAAGCGCTTGCTCTCCTGCTGGCACCGCTCATTCCCTTTTGTGGCTTCCCCCCTCTCTATGAAGCTCGCAAACAAAAATTTGAATTTTTGAGCTCAGATGCGCCTTCTATACATTTCATATTCTTTGGTTGTATCGATACTATCGATGGTTGCATTCACAATGACACTGATAATAGGAGGTAAAAAAGGCGGGAAAATTAAAAAAAAACGTGCACAAGATCGAGAAAGTTGAGAATGTCGAAACAAAAATTGACAACAAAATATTTATTATCAAGTCGGTTTGACTTTCGTAGAATAAGGACTATTGCTAGTGGAAAATTATGTGGAAAAATTCTCGATGGGGGGGGGGTTAGAACCCCCAAAACCCCCCCCGCGCACGGGCCTGAGTCTACCTGTCTGTCTGCCACACTTCTGTCGCTCAATTCAATTTAGGAAAACCTTAAAAATGTTTTTAATTTTTGGGGAAAACATATAATCACACAAAAGTTATAATTATAAACTTTGTGATTCAAATTTGTTGAGGTATATATATGTATATACATAAGTATTTGAAGACCTCACCTCGTAATTGTTGTAATCGAGTATACTTAAGAGTATCTAAAACACAAGCGAGTAGCAGAATTAGAATTGCGTAGAATTGAGTAGCAAAATGGTCATCACTGATCCAGAAAGACAGTTTACAATTTGGGTTACTGGTTACTATGAATATATTTGAATATATTTTGGATATATTTTGGATATATTTAATATATTTATATACTTTAGTATATATAGTATTTATAGAATTTATTTTTTAGTGGATATATTTATGCAATACTTGAAAATTGTGTGCGTATATAATTTTGGCTATCTTCTGACTATGTAAGAAGTAGAGGGACGAAAAGAGACCCAATGGATGGTCCTCTACTTTAACTAATCTCCTGAACAGCGTACCAAGAGATAGTTTGAGTTGCGAGGAATGAAAAATGCTAATGCTAGTTCATCAGTATATAGTCGGTACTCATTGGAATAGGACTCAGCCTCGTTCTGAGACACAATTTAGCTTTGTTTAACAACAAAAACACTTTATGAAATAACCCGTTCACTTTTCAATAGTTAAAAGTTCTTAAAGAAAGTTCTTAAGAAGTTCTTATACTTCTACCTATTGGGAAAGGTATATTTCATAAAATTTTGTTGTCTAAATTAAAGAAAGCTAATTTGCTACTCAGAACGAAATTCAACTTCCTGTTCACAGTTTGAGAATCGTCAAATAAAATGAAAATGTTCTATTTTGCAAATTAGAATCTCTGTGATTTCTATTCTCCAATACTCAATGTCCAATTACACAACAAAATCAAATTTTTTTTAAATAACAAGGTTCTGACAACGGATTCTGGTAGAAGGGGCCAAAAAAAATATACATGTATCAGCATTTTGAAAATTTACGTCCGATTTTTTTTAGGGGGGTCAAAGTTTTCCCCTTTTTGCATATTCTTATGGTTAATCGGCATACCACGTAACCTCACATTTTAGGTATATGATGTGTTCAGCAATTTGATGTAAAATACTACGAAGAACATTTTTGTGGAGCATTTTAACCCTATTGCTCCTATTTGTATGGGTCAATTTGACCCTTTTTTCTCTAAAACGCCAAAAATGTCCTATAAAACAGGAGTTTTTAAGGACAAAATGTACCACGAAAATATTCGCCATAAAATTTTACAATAGGTCTCTGAATACACCAAAGCTCAGAAATTAACTTGAACGCCAGAATTAAGCCATAACTGAAAATGTGTCTAAGTGTTTATTTCGTACTTATTCAAAATTTGTGTTTTTTTCCGTGTACATAAATCTTTGGAATATTTTACATATTGAATATTTTATTCCATAATTAAATGCAATCAATAATGAAAGTAGTATTATCTCTGCCACTTAGCGCCTTGGACACGGACGTCGGGCGGGTGCAGGGTCGCAGTATTGTCAACTGGGCCGTTACCACACTCGCGTCACACAATCCCGTCAAAGCAATTATCGTTGCGCTACCAACATTGGCGCAAGTCGAATGCGAACGTAATTGCAATAACTGTCGCGTTGTATTTGCATGGTGGCAGGCAGATATGAATGAATAAGTGAGTGAATGAGTAAATAAATGTGTGCCGAATGAATGAACAAAAATGGACAGAAGAAAGTCAAAACAAGCGGCAGTTGGCATTGTTGTGAGGTGGCACCGGCGCAGTGGTGTCGGCAGGTGGACACGTCGCCAGGCTGGTTGCTTGGTTCGTTGGTTGGTTGGTCGAGCGCCGCGCTGAATGCAAGCGGCCGCAGTCGCAGTCAGGTTGTTTATAAATACGGCGTGCCGACAGGCGAGTCGCTTCAATTCGCCGGCACTCGGAGGACGTGCGCGTCTTCGAATCACTACAGTTCGGTTTAGTGCGCTGCCGACTGTCAGCGCTGTCTAGTGAATCGAATCGCCGTTTGGGGTGTGCGGCGCCGTCTGTTGTGCCCCGGGCGCCTGCAGCTCAACGTAAACAAACAACTAAATAAGCGGCAAAATCAATAACTACAGGAAATCGTTGCTGCTTCGGTGAAATTTCACTCATGGCTGCAGGAATTTATAAAGAAAATTACACAAAAGTAGATTAAGTGTAACAAAAATTTCGCATTAAAGTGGTGCAATTGAATTTTTGGCACTTTTAGTTCGATCGTTCGCTGGCGTGCGTCCAATTGTAAAAAATTCCATTGCTGTTTTAGTTGTTGTTAACGCATTCACAACACAGCAAACCGAACTAAATAAACAAAGCAAAGTGAGTGAGAAGCGTGTGAGCGGCGAGTGCGTGCAGCCGACAAATTCCCCAAATATTGAACAACTAAAATAGTTCTTGTGCGTAGACGTCCACTTGCCCATCACCTTGAATTCGCGCTGGGCGCATGTCCTTGCGGCTGAAATTAGGTGAATTTGATATGCGACGACAATTGGTTGCAAAATGGAGAATACAAACGGCAGAAATCGCATCTGGACAACCAACAATGGCTTTGTGGTGAATCATGCGCGACCAGCGTCGCCGGGTAAGTGGGCCGCTCAACGAGGCCAAATTGAAACAATCGTGCAAGGGAACAACAATTCATTCAAGTTCAGTGGAACAGCGCAGAAGCTGGCGAAGACTTATCTACTTTCACCTGAGTGAATGCTGTGCTCGTATTTGCCGGGAATAGTAAAGGGTTACCCATACGATCAAACGTTGCTCAAAGACTGTGTGCAAGGTTTAAATTGGTTGACTCATTCGACTAGCTTTTAGACCATGCAAATCTAAATGTCTTGATGAATCTGTATTGAAATGGAATTTGCCTGTTTTTCTGAAAAGGTTTACATTTTTTGTGTGGCGTTAACCCTTTCGCTACAAGTTTTTACTGGGGAAAATTAAAATTTTAAATTTTACGTCTTAGGCTTCTATGTGATTATAATAGCAACATTCCATAAATTTTTTTTTTTATTTTTATACTCGGACCCTGTATTTTAGAGTGTTTTTCTATGAGAGCAACCACATCGTTGTGGCTGTAATAATTACTTAAACATAAAACTTTATACGCATAACGAAAATTTGAATATTTCTTCATTTACTTCAGCCAAAATTAAAAAAAAAGTACCTAAATTGAAAGAAAACGTCAAATTAAAATGTTATCTAATTTTTCTGCTTCTTCTTCCTTTACTGTGCCAAGATTTACCATTAAAAAAACGTGTATACTTCTCTTCTTTAATTTTAAATATTCAGTTTATTAATTTCGTATTTTTCCTAAAACTTCAAACTATTCTAAGGGCCAACAAAAAATGTATTCTTGAAACCAAAGAGGGTACAGACATCCACAAAGTAGGATGTTGCCATACGGCAACAAAATAGCGAAAGGGTTAAGATATATTTTTTCAAAAAAAATTATTGGAAATTTCCAAGGATATTCAAGGATAACGTTTTAAAAGGACATTTTCAACACCTCTTCGTCCTTTTGCACCAAAACATTACATTTTCTACGATTCTAAGGATTTTTCTCTTTCATTTGATACCCATATTGTTATTCTACAATGCGTTCAATTTTTTAAATAATTTTTTGAAATAAACATGTCCTTGAAATTTCAAAGTCCTTTAAAAAAAAAAAATCCTGACGTCAGAGAGGAAAACTAAAAACGCAGTTTTACTACATTTGACCCCTAGTTTCGCGAGTATATCGACTTTTTCGTGTGCAAAATTTGTTGTCGCACGGTGTTATGTCCGCTGATATCTCGAAAAGTACACATCGGATTTGGCTAATTGTAATTGTAGAACTAATAGTAGAACCCGTTAAAAAAATAAAAGTCATAAAAGCAAAAGTTGATAGAAATACTAAAGAAAATACAGATATTTGAAAATGAAAAATGGTCAAAATGATCGCAATGGTTTTTCTAGTGTTAAAGGATTAAAACGCCTAAAAACTTTTTCGGCCCATATAGATTATGAATAATGTTCCATTCTTGGAAACAGACGCATCAGGTAACGATTTGGATTAATGCCATTTAGTTTGTGAATTAATCCTACAGGATCCTTTATTGAAATTTATAACAAAAATTCCAATTGACTTATCTCAGTTGCTCATGAAAGTCGGGATATATCAAGCATGTCAGTGCTAGTTTAAGTCAGCTATGTAAGTCTAGCCAACTCTCAAGTTGGTCTTATCTGATGGCTACGGGCTGCAGTGAAAGAATAGACTTAGAAAAGGTCTAAAAAAGTCCTAAAACGGCCTAAGAAAGGCCTAAAAATTAAGACATTTCAATATACAAGGTACGTTCAAAAGAAAGAAGACTTAGAGGACTCAGGACTTAAAGAGGGCTTAGCACTTAAGAGGACTTAGAAAATAAGGAGGACTTAGGATTTAGAAGAAAGTGAAGAGGAAATAGAGCATTTCCTGGTGGCGCCACCTATACGAGACTCAGTGAAGGTAGCTTCGATTCAAAATGAGCATCGAACCAGAGAGCCATCATTAAGTTTTTTGTGTGTAAATTTGGTAAAAATTTTACTGAAACATTTTAATCGATGAACCAAGTTTGTGGTGACTATTCTTCATCCAGTGGCAGAGTTCATGGGTCGATTTATGATTTATAAATGGTCGAGAGGACACAAATGACGACCAATATGTTTGCAAAGATCAGCCAAAATCTTCATTGAAATAAATATATGGAAATGGAATTGAGAATCTCCAAATATCAATTTATGGCATTTTAACTGAAGATTTGGGCTATCGAAAGGTGTGTAAACCAGTGAAACACAGAGGGAGGAGATTTTGGGGTTCAAACCTCCCGAATACTAAAATTGGTAGTGCAGAATATGGTTTCAAATGGAATCGAGCTCAAAAGTTGTAGGCAAAATCCTCCCAAAATGAAATGCTATGTGCGCCACTGGTATGAACAGTTTATTATGCACAAGTCGAAACTAAACTAAACTTGACTAAAAATCACATTTTAACCATCAACTCTCTTCGTATTCATCTGATTCCGGTACCGTGTGGCTTTTACCTCTTCGAAAAAATACATTTGCTGATAAAAGGAAGGCATTTTTGAACGCGCAGAAGGTATCCAAAAGACTTGTAGGTACCAACATACTGAAGACATTTCGGCTGACGATCTAAAACACTCATTCGACTAGTTTTTAGACCATGCAAATCGTCTGTCTGGATGAATCTGTTTTGAAATGCAATTTGTCTGTTTTTCTGAAAAGGGCAGTTATAATTTATGAATCTGATTGCAGATAGATTAAAAGAAAACAAAAACTGAAAATTGAACCCATATTTCTTTGACATAATTTCGATTTAATCGAAGCTGTTATTTTTTTGATAAGAAATAAGTTTTTTTCTAAGCACAATTAAGCTATTTAGAATGCAATGAATCAAATAAAAAGTTATTGATTCACAGGGTTAAAAGAACGTTTAAATGTTAAATGCATAAAAAATATTTAATATTTCATTCTTCATTGTGGTTTTTTTAGACTTTACCATATCTTGAATTATCAGAAATAAGCCATTACATAGAAGTGCTTACCAAAGTGAATAACTCTGTGCTCCCTTCGATATTTGGGCTTTTCATGAATATTGATAGGTTGATCAATAACGAATCCGTAAAGTCTGATTCTACGAGTGTCAGACACTCTCTCCTACCTACCCCGTATCTCCCTTCCTGTTCATGAAGAAAACGCGATTTGTACTGCCCCTGAGTGAAATTTCCATTCGGAAACTTCCTGGAATCATCATTGGATACGATGCTACTGGATCTATACCCATCAAATTTAGTCTCTCTTCAAGTGATGTCTATAGAAGTTGTGGAGATGAAGAAGCGGAACCAACAATACAAAACTTCTAGTACCAATACTTAACTCTGCAGGAAAGCCTACTTCGTACCCTGGAGTAAAGATTCCTGACGTACCTGGCCAAAGTCAAAATCTCGGATCTGCTCTCAATCAGTAAGAGGTCGAACTGGTTTTAGATAACGAAGAAAGTATTCATAATTGGTTATTTTGGGGAGCCTTTCCTACCTAACCGAATAAAATCATTATATTTTACTCAAAAAGTATGTTTCTACTAATACATGTTTTGTTCCCACTGTGTGGCAACGGTAGAAAGAGTTTGTTGATCTTTCTGATGTTAACTACGGTACGGTAGCATTCAATCATTTCGGCAAGACACTATGCATACTTCTAGGATGCTCAGAGAACTAAACTATTTTCGTTGAATGCTGTCGAAATTTATGCTTTACTTGTAAACCGATGCGAAAATCTATCGCACGCTTTCTAGCGTAATGCTTTTCAAATATTTAAACATTCAGTATGATATGAAAATAAAACATTTGTGTGAGTATGTGCAAGTAATACTTACTCGACCGATAAGTACTGATACAATAAGTTTTTTTTTAGATTAAATTCCATTATTTTCGATGGAGAAGAGAAACAATTTTGTTTTAAGGGGGTATTACGATTTTTTTGGGCGATTTTCAATGAATTTTCAACTTTTTTTTTTGAGAAACTGAAAAACTTTTTTTATTCAAATCTTTTTACACATCGTAGTATCAAACTTCAAGAGTACAAACAAATTTTTTTTTTGACATTTTCATTTAAAGTGTAATTTATAGAGGGCGCTGAAGTGGACATCCCAGTCGGCAAATCAGTTGCGGTTCCAGCTAGATCAGCAATTCTGCATATCTGAAATCAAAAAATCAAAGTGTTTTTGAAAGATAAGTACAATATCTAGTGCCTGACGAGAGGAAATTTTTCTAACTTTAAATGTAACAAAATGGCAGCACTTTAAAAAAAACATACGAAAAATGGTCGTTTTTTTGGGACGAAAAGTCGTGTAGAAAAAAAAAGACGAAGTAAAAAAAAAAAGCTCTCGTCAGGCACTAGATATTGTATTTAAAAATAAGTAGAAAAAAAATTAGGCCGATTGCACTTTACAGTTTTTCTCCCGAGCTGGAACCGATTTCAAAAACATGATTTCGAGAAAAACGCGTTTAAATGAGCGCGCGCCCTGCGTTCGCTTCTTTTTCACGCATACATATAACAATATATATATCAATAACTTTTTTTCTAATGTACGGATCGATCTGATATTCGGGGGACGAATTCTAGACGCATATACGAATAACAAAAAAATCGGAAAAAAAAATTTCAAAAATCGTAATACCCCCTTAAGTAAGTTTATGGAAAAAATCCCAGTAATACTAAAATAAGTCCCAGGAGGAAAGCAAATATGAATGAAGAAATACTAAAGTGGCCAACGAAAACAATAATAAATTAGGTTTTCATGCTACGATTGCCCTTTGAATAATTTGTATTGTATTGTTGTTAAAGTTTGGGCGATTCGACAGAGATTCTGCATTTTTGAGGTTTGCATTTTTGCGTAACTGTCTTTTATGCTTTTTTTTTTGTGAGATATTTTGTTTTTTACTTTCATCTTTATGCTCTTTCTTCTTCGAAATATCTAACAAGCGGTGACAAGAGGAGAGCACTTGTACCATAACCGAATAGCTCTGGCTCATTTACAATTCCAGGCGCTCAAAAATGCACACTTCGCATGGACGTCGACAGGACATTGTCTATTCGGACATCATTCCAAAAGATGAAGTCTTGATTGTTGGGGTTATTGCCGCAGTTGTCGAAATGAAGAAGAGAAAGATACTAACTATAAGCCACCTTCTATGTCACTGTTCGGCTCTCTCTAGAAGAGGTTGGAAATCGCTAGGCTCTCCTTTCTTCGACAACTTGGACAACCTGAGTTCAGTCAACATCAGAGACTTGCTGGGGTTCATTCACAATTCAAATTGGCTCTCTGACTTGTAGTAAGACAGATTACTTTCTCCTTGTGGTATCTTACTTCGTGGTCTAAGTGTATCTTTCGGCAAGTCCCATGCCAAGACAGTTACTTTAACCCTTTCCGGTTAATTTCCGCATTTCTTGAGATAGAAATTTTCCTTCAAAATATTGGCTCGCATTGAACATTTTAGCAATAAAATACAAAAAAATATCAACAAATAATTTAGGTTGAGAATTACAGCTCAATCAATTTTGTACGATATATCGTACAATGGTCCGCAACGGAGTAAAAATTTATGAAATTTTTGTTTCGTTTTTTTAAGTTTTATGAACAATTCATTGATTTTTTTGATAGAAAACATAAATTATAACAACAAAAAATTCAAAACGTGATTTCATTTTGATCGAGACTTATATAAATTATATATATAAACAATTCATTCACATTTATTCGGCCTTATACAACCGTTGTAGTTGTTGCAAAGCCATTTTTCCCTCAATAAAACCCAAAATCAATTCAAATTCTTATAGTTTTACAGAAAGATACTGAATATAGCCGATATAACAACAAAAATTAAAACGTGATTTCATATTGATCGAAACTTATATAAATTATATATAAATAAACAATTGAGTCACATTTATTCGGCCTTATATAACGTTGTTGTTGTTGCAGAGCCCTTTTCCCCTCAATAAAACACAGAATCAATTAAAATTCTTATAGTTTTACAGACAGATGCTGAATATAGCAAATTTTTATTATCGTAGTGGGAGTGGCAAGTACGCATGTCTTAGCTTACATAACTTGTGTCTGCCCAGTAAAACACAAACTCGTCTATTAATTCTTATTTTTAATCGAAAATTGCCAAATAGTCGAATTTTATTAGTCACGTATGTTACAGATGGGCGTGGTAGGCATGCAAACGCAGAATCTATTACCAAACCCACAACTTAAAAAAATGCAAACATAACTTGAAACCCTTGTCTTCCATTTGCAAAGCTTTGCAACCCTTGTGGTCATTTGTACCATATATCGTACAATTTTTTTTAACACTAGAATGCCCGTCAATCTGACATACCTAAAATGCCCATATGTAGTCATTTTGACTACATTATTTTTTACTGATTTTTTTTTAATTTGATTGGTTTTTAAGTAGCAAATATGAATGTACACGAGATTAAACTAAAATAAGCATTTAGTTTTTATTTTTTACGGGTTACAAAGTAAATTCATTTAAATAAAATAGCGTACTGTACACATAAATGGGATAAAATGGAAAACAATTTGGAATTTGGAATTTGTGAATGAATTTTATGAGTGAATTTTGAATTGATAAACTTGGGAATTGTCAGAGCCTACTATGATATTTTTTTTTTAATGTTTGCAATTATTTGAAATTTTCATATTTCGCAATTGTAGATGCATATTTGTCTATTTATCAGTAAGATTTGCTGAAAATTTTATATAGGTAGTCAAAATGACTACTTTTGGGCATTTAAGGTAAATTTTGCAAAATTGGGGTAAACAATTTTTTTACAATATTTTTAATTTATTTATTCCATTTAGCTTTAAAAATTCATAAAAGTCACGTAAGATATCTTTTTAGAAAGCGATGCAACAAAAGTTATTTACAATAAAAGACCTCAATGTAGTCAACATGACTACCTTGGGCATTCTAGTCTAGTAAGACTCGGGAAAAATATTTAGACGCAAAAAATGTTAAATTTAGTAAGTTTTATAAATCAACTGAGATTGAAACTTTGAAATTGTTTAGCTTTTTGCTACCAAAAAGTATTACATTTTTAAAAATTCCTCCGCAGAAGCACCGTGATTTGCTGGTTTTTAAAATTTTGCAAAAAGCTGCTTACCAAACTCACTCATAGTGTGTAGCCACGGCTATTATGATTTATATTTTTAAACAGAATGATACAACACAGCATACTTAATGAAAATTAAAAAGATGCTTCATAAAAAGTGCATTCGCTGTCAAATAAAAAATCTTCAAAAAAATTGTACGATATATCTCACAAGTTTTTGGAAAGGGTTAACCTAACCTACTCTCATCTTTCTACCAACCCACTCTCATCTATCTGAACTTTCTTTAAAATTAAACAATGAAGCCATTATTTTAAAAATTCTGAAGTGAATTAAAAAGTTTGCTCTTATTTTGTATGCAATTTTTTCTAAAAAAAAGTACATTTGTTCCAAACTTTTTAGTATTGAATAAAAATTCCAATGAATTTACAATATATCCAACAAATCCATGTACGTATTTACAATTACTGTACTAACAAATGAATGGCATAACAATTGTTGCATCAAAAAATTGTCATCCCCTATGCATGAATAATGAAATCCAAATGGATTTCAATTCCAATTTAAATGCATAAATGTGAATGCATTAAAATATAAAACCAAACAACCACAACAACACGAACAACAAACTGCAGCTTATGCATTGCGTTTTCAGTGCCGGGCACGCGTCTGTCGCTGACGTAAATAAGCGTCACTCGTTAGCGTTTAGCGTCGTGTGCCGGCGCATCCACAGCGGAGGTGAACGCTTGCTGTCGCATTTAACATATCGTTTTTCAAATCTGGCATGTCAGCGTAAAAATAACACACAAATTAAGCGAAAGGCTTTTTAAAAATATTAGATGGAGCCACGCAAATCATTGTGCACAGTGCATTGAACTCGAAAATGCAAAATGTAAATAAAAAAACAACAAAACACACTGCGATGACCATAACGACCAAAGTGGCAGCGTGTGTGGTGGTCGATGGAAGCGTCAAATGGCTTTGGCAGCGGTGCCATTAAAAATGAGCATTAAACGTGTGCTGAGCCAAAGTGCCACATCAAAGCCGCCCACCAACGCGCCGTCGCCTGCTTTCTGCCCCTCGTCCACTTGATTGCGCACGTCAGCACACGTGAGGACAGAGCAAACAGCGAAACTATTTAATGACAGCATATTGCTGCCATTTTATCAGCAGATCTCGAATGCGGGCAGCGGGCCGCCTCAGCACAGAATTAAGGAGACAATTGACACGATTGTGACATGTCCTGCACTAATGTCCTGCCGATGAAAAAGCATGACTGGCGATAAATGCAGTCGCGCGGCCGGGCAAAAATTTTCACATTTCATATTCCCAGCGACGCGTTGCGCATTCCGCTTGGCGCATTCCACGTCGCACAGTGTCGCGAGTCCATAGTAGCGAGGGACAAAAATAGAAGGAATAGTCGTAAGACAATAAAATTTTGTACATATAATTTTGTTATAAAGAAAAGTTAATACGCCAAAAATTACTTCAATCGCCCCACGGACACGCCCACCTCCCATACAAACCAAATACTAAGTTGACAGTATCTCGGAAACTATAAAAGATATATTGATGAAATTTAGTACAGCAACTCATATCATCAATATAAAGGTATATACCTACAAATACGCTTGTCATAAAAAAGGAAATATTGAAAAAACTAAAAATATCTGTGCATACTTATTAGTAAGTAATTTGAAACCCAAATAAAAAATAATAACACCTCTTATTAAACTCAGTAGAGCATATATTTCCATTAAAAATTACAGTTTGTTAGTCTAGTACAAAAGGTGTTTTTTAAAGCTTTTTTTGGAATTTTTTTTTCAGAAACTACAAATGATAGTGAGATAATTCTTCGTATATTTATTCTTTACATATTGAATTATAAAAAAAATTTTTTTCCACGTGCTACCGCGAACACTGTTGGGGAACCGCCAGCTGAGTACCGGCCATGTTTTTTTTGTAAGGATGCGTTTGCGCCATCCTGACTTTGTCCCTGTTCGTCTGAAATGTAATCCAAAAATTGTCTCTTAAAAAGCATAACTCCAATTAAGGGATGACCTATAATGAATCCGATCTCTAAAAACTCCCCCCAAAAATCGGCTAGTCAATGGAGCGCAATCTCCGTAGGTTAACCCGTAGAGCAAAAAGTTTTGAATACAACAAAACAAGAATCAAGTGAATCGGCCAATTAGTTTCGACGGAATCATGGCGCGATGGTCAAAAAATGTGTTTTCGAGAAAAACGCGTTTAAAGTTTTAAAACCGTGTACGTGACGTAGTGAACGAGACGGATTTGAGGCTCTGTATCTCAGAGACGTTTACGAATTCGACAAAATCCGTTCGTATACTTTTTCTATGATAGTTACTATAAAAAATGAAATTAAAAAAAATCTATTTTTTCAAAATTTACAACTAGAGGACCCCCTTAATTTGTACTGCTAGGATAATCGGTTTCCGATCATGAACTATTGGAAATTAAACCCTCTACATCTATTTTTGACAAAATTTAAAAACTCCTTTCTTCAACCTCCTCAGATATTATATATTGCAGTATATCAGAGTTTAGGTTTTCATGTTTAACTTTATAACTGCTATAATTGGTTCTGAAGACATTAACAAGTTTTGCTTCTTTACGAAAGTTGCCTTGATTCGATAGCAAGCCACCCAGTATTACCGAAGCCTTCCATTGAATCTACCTTTTTTTGTAATTTTTCTAAATCAAGTGGTGTTTGCATATTATTACAAACAAAAATTTATAGCTCAAGCGAAGCGCAGCAGTGGTCGCTATGTTTTTCTGCCAACCATGCTGCAAAAAGGACCCCATTTTTTACTGCATACGGCACTGAAAATGCTGAATTTCTTAAAACGTGCAAGTTTGCGCAGCTAAAGTCCATGGTTTCTATTAATACATACTTTCAGCTATATCAAACTGAAGAATCTCAAAGTAGTAAGAAGTAGTTTTTTTTTTAAGTTTATCTAAAGTTGATGACACTGCGCTTTTATTCCTACGAATTGACGTTTCTTCAAGTAGTGGTAGAAGGAATATGGAAAGCAAAACAAAAGAGGGAAAGCTTGCACAAAGTTGCAAAAATAGTATATTTATAGAATATAAATCCTTTATTATGCCTATCCATAAATCTGGGAGCAAGTCAGATATTTCAAATTATCGTCCGATCTGCAAAATCTCAAGTATACCCAAACTTTTCGAGAAACTTGTTTATGATAGGATTTTCTTCCATATTTCAGAGATCATATCGCCTTATCAGCACGGCTTTATAAAGGGTAAATCCACTTCTACAAACTTGGCCTTATTCTCTAATTTTGTCTTAAAACAATTTGAAACAGGTCAACAATGCGACGTCATATTCACTGACTTTTCGAAAGCTTTCGACAGGGTTAGTCACAAAATCCTTCTTGCAAAGTTGGAATCAATTGGATTTCATTCAAGTATGCTTAAGTGGTTTGCATCGTACCTAACCGATAGGACCCAAATCGTTCGTATAAACAATACAAAATCGGATATCATTAACGTCACCTCAGGTGTGCCTCAAGGCAGCCATCTTGGGCCGTTACTTTTCCTGATCTTTATCAATGATATTCCGGACGTCTTTTTGACGTCGCGTTGTCTGATGTACGCAGATGACTTGAAAATATATAGTCGCATAGAGAACGTATCTGACTGCATTAACCTTCAAGAGGACTTATCAAAACTGCATTCTTGGTGTGATGCTAACTCTTTGCCACTTAATGTTGGTAAATGCCAGTGTCTGTCTTTCAGTAGACGTAAAGTCGCGATTAATTTCCATTACAAGATAGGCAATGTTATCCTCACAAAAATTTACGAAAAGAAGGATTTGGGAGTCATCTTCTCCTCGAAAATGTCCTTTTCTAAACATATAGACTTTATGATTACCAAATCTAGGTCCATGCTCGGCTTTGTAATGAGAAATTCAAATGAGTTCCAGGATGTTTTTACTCTCAAGAGTTTGTATTTTGCATTCGTAAGATCGAACCTAGAATATTGCAGCATCATTTGGGATCCATTCTATTCGGGTTATTCGTTAAGGATCGAGAAGATTCAGAAACGCTTCACTAGATATGCCATTCACTCTCTCCGTTGGAAAATGATTATGCCTGAATATAAAAGTAGATGCCTTTTGCTAGCTTTGCCGACATTAGAAATGCGAAGAAAAATTTCCTCGGTAATGTTTATTAGAGACATAGTCACTAGCCATATCAAATGCCACTTCTTGCTTGAGTTAATATTTTTCAATTGTCCCGCACGTGGCCTCAGATTTAACAACATGTTCTACCTACCTTGTCATAAGACTAACTTTAGTCTTAACGAACCGCTTACACGCTGCCTAAGGCAGACAAACCAATTTTGTAAAAATTTAGATATATTTTGTAATTCTAGAGAGAGTTTTAAGTCTAAACTAATTCTGCTGTCACACTTTTTGAGTTGCGATTAATTGTAATTAACATATTTATGTACATAATATATATACCCTAGCTTTTAGTAATCTATTTGAGTTGTACTCTAATTGATGAATTTAAATAAATAAATATATTTACTTAGCATAAGGTTCCATGGGAAATTTTTCAATAAGAGGCCTCGAACTTACATTCAACAAATTGCAATAATTTCTACCCAAGTCACCAACCTTTACAAAGTGCAAGTTTGGTGGCCTGTCATCGGTATATAAATTGATATTTTCAAAATTCGTTTTCACATTTTAGTAAATTGAGGTACTTACTTCAGTACAAACTTATTTTTCTTTATTTACGACATTCATGTTTTTGATTTTTGTCCCTACTCGCGACACTGTGCGTCGCCGGCACACGCCTGCCGCCGCTGTGGCTGCGATTGACTGGTTGCGATTGGCCGGCGCGGCCAACGCGGCGTATGGGTAACACACGTAGCGTCGTATACTCAGTCGTGTGCCGCGCGGCAGCCATAATTACGCTTTGCATTTTTTCCATTTCGGTTGGCAGCGCTGCGTCGCAACGTCGCTGGCCGTTTGTTTGATTTATTTACGCTTGACAAACATTCGAGGCTACACACATATTTGAATAATAAAACCAAATTGCAGGCAATGTCAGCGTTCGCACCACGACTTCCGGTAACAATGCGTCCCGAGTGCCCACCGCCAACAATGGCAACGTCAACGTCAACGTCAACGCAGATGCGGACACTATGGGCAAGCGGCTGCCGTGCGGACCGACGCTGGTGGGCGTGCAATCCAAGTGAGTGGATTGCCAACACAACAATTAAACCAAAAACAATAATAATGCCGAAAAAATAACAGTAATCACTGCATGAAAGCAAATAGCCAATTGATTTGATGGCATTTTAATTGTTGCCGAAAAATTAATTCATGCAATCTTGCAACGACTTCGGCGGTCTGTTTCTATTTTCAGATTCCGACGGAAATATTATCACAAAACACTGCTGGCGCTGCTCACACTGCTCATAGTTGTACTGCTGATAGCCATAATAGTGATAAGTTTAAGCCGTAAGTGAGGGTTGGAACCAAGCTGTCAGTAGGCCTGAGAATTCTATTTATTGAATTTCAATTTTTAGAATTAAATGTTTTATGATTTATTTTTACCCTGACATGTCTTTTTATTGTACATTACTACGTGTTTTCTCTTCTTCAATATTTCCACCCGCTCTTCCATATCGACTATCAGGCAAACACCAGTCTGAGGTTTGCCGCAGCAAGGAGTGTCTCCGCACCGCAGCCAGCCTTGTCTACTCCATGGACGAGCAAACGGATCCCTGTGAGGATTTTTACAAGTTCACCTGCGGCCGCTGGGCCGACGATCATCCGCGCCCCGACTCGGCCACTTCGAACGATTGGTTTCGCGAGCGTCAGGGCCGTGTGATGCGCACACTGCGCCAATTCCTGAAAGCCAACATCAGCGACCAGGAGCCGGCCACCATTGGCAAAGTGAAGACCATGTATCGCGCCTGCATGGACACGGCGCTGCTGGACAAGCGCGAACTCGCGCCGCTCATACATTTTCTCAGAGAGTTTCAGCTGCCGCTGCTGCCGAGCGGTTTCAATGTGACGCTGCCGTCCGCTGTGACCGCCAAGTACGGCGAAGAGGTCGACTTCAACTGGCTGCGCTCGCTGGTGCTGATCAAGCGAAATCTGGGCATGGATCTGATCATTGGATTCGATATATTTCCCGATCCGGTAAATAGGACAATCAATCGCATAGCTTTAGGCACACCGGAAACCGATTCGGCGTTGCCCTTGTAAGTTGATCAACTTTATTGTTAGTTATTTTTTGCACATTGATTGATTTGTTTTTCTCAAAGTAACGATGACGAGATGCATAAATTGTTGCGCAAAATTCGTCGAAAAACATTAACGCTGCACGACGATGACGATGGCGACAGCGACGACAAGGAAGAAGAGGAAGCCGAGGCAGCAAAGCAGACCACTTCGGGCCTGCTGGCCTACGTTGCATACATCAAGAAGATTGTCGAAATGTATGTTGCATTTTTGGATCCGGATGCGGATGTGGACGACACCGAGGAGGCGGCGGCAGAGTTGGCCGTGCAGGCGGTCAAGTTTGCCAAGAAACTTTACAAGGTAGCGACAGTGTTATTGAATGGCTTGAATAACAGTTGGAACAGTACAGCTCAGTGGCGGATTCAGGGGGTGGATTTGGGGGTTGAACCCTCCTCCCACCGAAATATTAGGGTCGACTTTAGAACTACATACAAATTAAAAGGAATATACATAAACATTTATAAATATTAAAGACTTACTTTTTGAAACCCTCCACAATATTTTTCTGAATCCGCCCCTGGTACAGATTAATTAACACTAGAATGCCCAATCAATGTGACATTCTTTAACATTAGAAAGACCGCAAGTTTTCCATATCTACAAAGACTACATATTAAGTATATTCGCTGATATCTCGAAAATTACACATGGGATTTGGGTAATTTTTCACAAAATAAATTTGAAAAAATATATAAAATTTTTTACAATAAAAAAATAAGTCACCAAAGCAAAAGTTGGTAGAAATACTAGAGAAAATACAGATATTTAAAAAAATTAAAACCGTCAAAATGTTTGCAATGGTATTTTTAGTGTTAAATGCTCATTTGGAATTATGTTGCAAAATAGGGGTAAACATTTTTATAAAATATTTACAGTTATTTGTATTTTATTTGCCGTACTAGGACAACTACATTTCAAAATATCGATTAAAATAGGTGCACTACCTGTAGTACGGTCGTCGTATCAGGGTTAAAAAATTGTAAAAATCACCGGTGATTCTCTTTCAAAAAACCATGCAATAAAGTAATGTCCGACCGAAACATCTTTTTTGAGTCGAAACCGAATTTCGTTTTTTTTTAATATTCGGCCGAAACCGAACCTTTCTAGTTAAAATAAAAATCACCATATCAAGCATTTTTTCCACAAACGAATTTTACATTAAGTAAATAAAGAACAAACAAACAAACAAACATAACATAAATAAATAAATACTTATTAATAAAAACAATTCATTCATTTTTTTAAAACATAAACATGAAAAAATAACCCTTTCGTACCTTATTCGCTAATATTCAAAATTAAATAATTTAATACTTTATGCTAAATAAGTTGATTTACATTGATGGCATCTAAATTACTCCTCCATTCACTATATATCTGTTACACAATAAAATGTAAAATATATTCTAGAAAGTTTCGGTTTCGGCCGTTCGGCCATTTTTTGGCCGAAACTGAAACCGAATATTCGGTCGGACACTACAATAAAACAATAAACAACCTCAATGGCATCATTTGACTCCTTTGGTCATTCTAGTGTTAAAATATAAATGTAACTGAGCAGTGGCGGATTCAGGGGGTTTTGGGGATTGAAAACTCCTCCCGAAATATTGGGATCGACTTTAAAACTACATACAAATTCAAAGGAATTTTTTTCACATTTTATGAATATTAAAGAATTACTTTTTGAAACCCCCCCCAAAATATTTTTCTGAATCCGCCCCTGTAACTGAAACTTCTATAATTTTCAAATCGAAATTCTTTCAGCTGAAAGAGATAGCGGAAAACGCCACAAAAGTTTCGAAAAATCCCATCGAGGACATTCTTTATGTGACAGTTCCCGATCTGCAAAATCAAACCGACCGACTAATTGCCCCAAAGACGCTGCCCATCTGGGAGGAATACCTGCAGACTGTCATGAAGGACGCCAATCACACGCAAAAGTTCTCCACCAAGGCGCTGCAAATCGTCACCAGCCATGGCGACATTTTGTATCTGCAGTCCATAGTGGAGTATCTTCATAATGTGCCGCCCGCCTACGTCGAGTCCTACATCTGGCTGAGCATTGTCGAGGAGCTAATACTGCACACCACCAGCGAGATGCGGCTGCTGCACACCGAGTACATGCGGCTCATCATCGGCACCGAGGGCAGCTCGCCGCGCTCGCTCTACTGCGCGCACGGCGTCAACAGCCTGATGGGCATGGCCGTCAGCTACGCGCTGGCCGACGGCAACTTCACGCAGCACAAGTTGCCGCGCGTGCAGCGCATGCTGAGCGACATTCGGCGCTCGTTCGAGCAACTGGTGCGCTCCACCTCGTGGATGGACGCGGCCACGAAGCGCGAGACGCTGCAAAAGTCGGCGTCGATGCGGAGCTTCATTGGCTTCCCCGAGTGGATTACGAACGGCACCGAGCTGGACGCGTACTTTGCTGCGGTGAAGGCGAACGAGAGCACCCATCTGGAGAACATGGTGGGCGTGTTGCGCTGGCAGATGCAGGCCAAGCTGGACAACCTGCACCAGACCGAGCCGTTCGGCTGGGCCACGGCGCCCTCGAACGTCAACGCCTTCCACACATTCCAGTCGAACACGATAAGTACGCGCGCGTGCCGCCCGAAATAGCCCAAACGACCTCTTATGACATTTGCTTATTGAAATTTCACGCAGCCATTCCCATTGCCATACTGCAGTATCCCTTCTACGATCTGGGCCTGGAGTGAGTACCACGTCGCTGTGCGAATGCGTTGGCCGCATTTCGCTTACATGTGCTTGCTTTGTTTTCTCGCCACGACACGAGTCGCTTCATTGTTCTTTCCGGACACCTGCAGCTGTGGAATGCAGCATCGATGTCGTAGCGCTGCACACTGCACATGTCGCACTTGCACACAGACAATTTTATTTTATTGCTATTTCGACGCCCGTAAATCTTGGCAATTTAATTTCCAGCGCCCTTGCATTGCAATCGAAATGGAAATTGAAATTTTCACTTTGCAAATTTGCACAAAAATCGCTGCGCAAACATTTTCCACATCCCACACACACACAGAAAGTTCGACACGAAAGCGACGGCAGCCATTGAGATGTGTAAACGGAAATGCTGTGGAAATGATGCGACCACTGGCCGCTATCAATCAGCTCAAATTATTTACATATTTCCGACTACCTGTGCACAGCAGCAGATGGAAGAATCCATTCATTCGCATCACTCAGTGCGTTCACAAAAGCAACAACGAACATGAACATTGCTGGCGCGCGCTTACAGTTCAAAGAAATTGTGTCGCTGGTAGTCGGGCGAATTTAAATCATTTTTGATGAATGTCAATTACGATTGACCGACTTGTGCATTTTTGAAATTAAGAAATAAGCAGAAATTATTTGGAAGTCATAGTTAATGTAAAAATATAATAATTGCGGTTTTGTACGAAATTAACTGAAAAGAAATTAATATTTTCAAAACTACATTTTAGTATAGAAAGACTTGAGGTTTAAAAGTGCAGCAGCTCGGCTCTTTAAAGTGACATTACTTTTGAGTATAAAGTAGAGACATTTAAAAAAAAAACTTTATTATTACAATTACAGTCGTGTCTGGATATAGTGAACAAATTATTGCAAGGCCTGTTCACAGTATTGAGGTTGTTCACCATATCAAGGTTAACATTTTTGTTCAAAAACTCGTTTTATTTGCTCAAAATACACTTTTTGTTTTTTTGCTTTAAATTGCTTTCAAAATTTTGTTCAATATTTTGAGCCACCATGTCAGAATTTGGGTGTTCACTATATCGAGGTGTTCACTATATAGGGTGTTCACTATACCCAGACACGACTGTATATGGTTTTGGAAATATTCATGGATACAGGCACGTGGACAGCGCTGCCCAATAGAGCCCAGCTATTTCCTCCCCCTTGACTAGCAAATGCCTGGGTTTGCAACTCAAAGCAGATCTCGTTACCAAGGATCGGAAATAACAGTTATTTATGAAAATTAAATTTTAAAAATTACCTGAAGGAATTGTCATACAACTAAATGAAATATACCAATCAGTGGCGCACACAGGATTCATTTTTTGGGAGGGTTTGCGTACAACTTTTATGCTCAATTCCATTTGAAACCATATTTTGTACCAGCAATTTTTTGTTTTTGAGGGGCTTGAACCCCCAAAACTCTCCCTGTATACGCCACTGATACCAATACATTTCAAGTAACGAGTCGTTACTGGAAAAAAATCTGGCCAGACCCACCGCTTTGTGATTCGGCAGCCTTCAGTAAGCAATCCTCAACATAAATTTTCCCAGAGACTCTGGATCTCTTTCGGCCGATCAGTCGCTTTTGTAAAGCGAAGTCTGATCGGCAGCTAGAATTTCAGTTGATCATCCTCCATTGAAGTCTGAAACATCCAAATATAGTCTCATTGCCCTCTAGGTACATATCTCGAATGGCCTAATCAAGTCTCTCAATTCGGTTGACGTATTCGTAAAGCGGAATAAACCCCGTGACGAGCTCCACAATGGCTCGAATCACGTTTGCTCAACCTCACCTCGCCTTGTGCTCTGCTAGACTGCATCCTATTACAGGCTGAGACCCTACCAAAAGGGTCTACATAGCACATCTGCTTCCTCATGTCTCCCCTACATCGGTATGCCCGAGGATAATCCTATGAACTGTTGTTATTATCATCGTTGAAATGATCCGATTTAAACTTAAAATCTCTTTAGCATTCTGCCTAAGGGTGGAAATTTTAGGTAATTAGGTGAAATCTCTCCTAAAACCTTGAACAACTATACATATTTGTATGGTTTTCAAACTAGAAAGAAAGCATTTGCTCAGATTCTTACAACATTTCTACCGACCTGCTACGTAGACCGTTGGACTGTGAGGATGAAGATTGTACGGATGAGTTTTCAAATAGACGTAAAAACAATGCCCTCTAAAAAAACTCGAAACCCCCTATTTCTAAATTGAATGGAACCAAAGACTATAAATAACGATTACGGGCAATTTTTTGGACAAGAGAATCAAACCGAAGAAATCATCAAAGTTTTGTGATGTAATGAACTAAAAAGACTGATTAATGAATGCTACACACATATATTTATTTTATTCAGCTTAAGACCACAAAAAATCGCATAAAAACCAGTAAAATAGCTGCGTTGTTTTATAGAAGGTTCGAAGCTAGGTTACTCGTAGATTAGGTTATGGTGGCTGCCTCTGTAAGAGACACACTTGGAAGCCTAAGAGGCCCATTGTGACACCACATATTTCACCTGTTTTTTGAAATATGAATGCAATATTGTTTTTTTCCAACATGTGTTACAAGACACATTTCAAGCGGATGAAGGAAAGGGGGAGAGAACCGCGGTTGGCAGTTTTTCTTTCTCCCTTGGATGTTTTACCATTACCTGCCAAGAGCACGCTTGTGCAATTCCCGTACTTCTCATCTGCTTCTTGTGGATAGTGATAGAAGTAGATGAACGTTTCATCAGCTCGAGCTAGGAATCGAACCCAGGGCCTCGGTATGAGAAGCCAGCATGCTACCCACTGGACCATCGAGACCGGCCAGGTTCGAAGTTAAAGGTTAGAAGTTATTTGTAAAAATTCGCTTGTACAACAAAGAGGATTATGAAAAGTCTTAGACTCGTAATCGAGCTGTAGTGCCAAGTATATAAATAATATACCAATATTCCTATAAGTACAAATAGCCAGGGGTCCATACACGATTTCATTTTGGGTGGGTTCCGTTCACTAATCTTGAGCCCAATCAGTGTTGCCAGATACCTGAAATTACTTTCTCCTAAATCTTAAAAATAAGCTGAAATTTCCTTCCAAAAACTTAAAAAGTCTCCTAAATTTTTTTAAATTATTTTTGTTGTTAAAAATTAAGAAATTAAACTTCTCATAAAAAATATTAAGATTTTTTTACTGCAGCTTTTTTACTCATTCAGCTTTAGCTTAACAACAACTTAGCACAAACAAAACATATAAAAAACTTTTGTAAACTTCCTTCATTCATTGCATACATTATACACTTTGAAGCATACAATTTAATTAAAACGAATTAGACACTTTAACTTTCAATAGTTAAGGCTTCAGTGCCACTAATGATGTCAAATGTATCATCAACAAAATCTCCTAAACTTTCTCCTAAAAATTCGTCCCCCTAAAAATTTCCCTAAAAGGCCAAGAATCTCTTAGGAGGAAATATCCGGATCTGGCAACACTGAGCCCAATACCAGTTGAGGCCTTATTTGGTTACTAAATTGCTTGCAAGTTACAAATATTTGGAAGGGTTTTGAAGCACCAAAAGCCCTCTTGCATGCGCTACTGTAAAAACCATTTGTTTTTGTTGATTACAAAGCTATTTCCAAGAGCTCTATACGTGATTTGTCGAATGATATTAAGTTCAGGCATCTAGCTTCATTAAACTAGAAAATGACCATTTCGAATCTACCATCAGACAAGACAACCATAATGGCACTGTTTGCCCCAAAAATTTACCAACTTCCAAAGCAACAGCCAGCAAAACATTTTCATGAGAATAATAAAAATGCCCATTAAATCCCATAAATCCCATTAATTCGCATTTATCCATATGGAGCACATTCCGTCAACACAAACCAACAACTCATCCCAATGACGACTGTAATTCCCTACCAAGGCCCAATGACGTCACACTCAATGCTCACCACAAGCATCGCTCCGGCATTGTTTATTGTCACAGCGCACCGCACATTCGTTCCACATGCACTTTGTCGCTACTTCTTGCACGCTTTGCTCATGATTCCGCACTTTGCACTCCGCACTTAATGACAGCTGTGAGCGCGTGAGTTAGCATTTTAAAGTGTCCCCTACTCCTGCTCGTCCTACGCTTTCGCGGCCACTTGGATGCCATTCACTGCGCTGCGCTTCGATTGTGCGCCGCGGCAGGGCACTCAATTACGGCTCGGTGGGCACAATACTGGGCCATGAGCTGACGCACGGGTTCGACGACAGCGGCCGCATGTTCGACAAGAACGGCAACATGCTGCAGTGGTGGTCCAACGAGACGGTCAAGGAGTACGTCAATCGCACCGAGTGCTTCGTGGACCAGTACGGCCGCTACCACCTGGACGACATTGACGAATATGTGAGTAGGCGCCGAGTGCGGCTGATTGATGTGCCTCATGCCGCTTCCGCATGCATTGCAGGTGGACGGCGAACTGACTCTGGGCGAGAACATTGCCGACAATGGCGGCATGCGTGAGGCCTACTACGCGTACCGCATGTACGTGAAGGAGGCGGGCGTCGAACGCATGCAGCTGCCCGGCCTGGAGCGCTACACCAACGAGCAGCTGTTCTTCATTGCATTCGGCAATCTGTGGTGCGAGAGCTATACGCCGGCCGCGTCGCGCTATGCGCTCGAGGACTCGCACTGCCCGGGCAAGATTCGCCTCAAGGGCGTCTTGTCCAACTCGGAGGAGTTTGCGCGCACCTTCAAGTGTCGCTCGGGCACGGGCATGAATCCGTCCGACAGGCCCAAGTGCCGCATCTGGTAGCTGACTGCCGAATGACTCGCGGTTGTAGACAACGAAACAAAAGTGATTTTATAAAACGTGATCTTAGAACAATTTTATACCAGCCATTTAAAGTGATTTATCTCGTGCATTCAACGGGAGCATTGCAACCAAGAAACCAACTGAAAGTATTGACAACGAGGCTATAACTTAAACTATATGTAAGAGAAAAATGGAGGTCAGTGCATCACAACGAACTGACTCTTTCCTATTTAGAATCAAAATTTTCAGCTCTATGTAAATAAGTATAAAGAATTTCTAATTGTCTGATACAACAATAAATACACTTTTCTATTTTGATGCTCAATTGTGAAAACCAAAAGGATTTGGAGAATCGAAAGAGATTTTATTCAATTTTATAGAGAAAAATTGAGTTTGAGGGACAAAAGGTTAGGGTTCTTAAGTCAAAGAAGGTAACGTAAGCCATCAGAAACTGTTCACTGAACACTGGCGCCCATGCATTACACGTCGAAACGATGTTCGAAAGAAAGTTCGTTCCTGGCCCGTACTGCGCGATTGTGGATCTTGATGGGTTCAAGGCAAGAGTCCATAAATTCTTCACCCAACATCCTTTCTACCAACCTATATATCCTTCCTGAACCAGCGCAATGCCTCGCCTTTAGAGAGGTATCCCCTGCGCGTTGGCTCATTAAAAAAAAAATATACATATCAGGTGTACAACTTTGCTTCCGCCGTTTTTTTCCAAAATTAAAAGCTTTATTGCGAAAAAGTATTGTCCGTCGCTAGCGACAACTTTCTCCCATCTTTCCGGCAATTTTCGGATCCCGGCTCGAAAAAAGGAGTCCTCTTTTGACGCTATCCATGAAGCAATCCATTTTTCCAATTCTTCGAAGGATTGAAAATGTTGATCTGCCAGGCCGTGTGCCATCGAACGGAATAGGTGGAAGTCAGAAGGGGCGACATCTGGGGAATACGGCGGATGGGGCAAGACTTCCCATTTTAGCGTTTCCAGGTACTTTTTGACCACTTTTGCGACGTGAGGCCGAGCATTGTCGTGTTGGAGGGGCTTTCCCCATGATTTTCTGCGTTTAGGATTATCGTATCGAACCCACTTTTCATCAAACAAATTTGATACCGTAAGTTTCTGAGAGCATTCGATGCGCTTCAGCTGCATTTTTTTGCGAATTGTAACAGAAAAGTAAAACTTCCCGCAAATGGCGAGAATTGGGCACATAAACGGACATTTTCGAGCGTGAATAATACGAAAACAAGAACAACTGTCACTGAAACGGCGATGACAATTCGTTAGGCACTGTCCACACTAACTTTAAAGGCATTACCATCTATGTATTTCAACCAGCCTCAGCCGGTACAGCCACCTATCGGAAAACGGCGGAAGCAAAGTTGTACACCTGATATATACTACCAACTCATTCAAAAAGTTCCCGAAATTCGCTCACAAAAGTAAAAAATACAAGTTGATTCTTCAAAATTGATCCTTTGTCCTTCGAGGTAATCTCCCTCGACTGCAATGCATTTCTCTCCAGTTTTAAAAACATTTGTGATACTCGATTCAGAACTGTCTTCGATTTTTGCATTACCTTTTCTCGGATGTTAAAACGCATTCTTCGTATTGGTTCTTTGAATCTATTTAACAAGAAAAAGTCACAGAGAACTAAATTAGTTGAATTCAGTGGCTGCGGGATTGTATTTGTTACGTTTTTGGTGAGAAATTCGTAGATAATGATAGCAAAAATCGAAAAAAAAACAAAAAAGGACAAAAAACTGATGTACTGAACACTGGGTAATTTTCACAAATTTCAAGCTGGGATGCGGAAATTTTCTACAGAGAGGTTTGGCAACCGAAAAAAAATTTAATTCGATGATTGAGAGCGCCACACGGCACAGTGATTCGTTCCATAGACAGAATTCAAAAAATTTATAGTCTCAGAATTTAACGATTTTGATGTCATTTGAAAGGTAAAACTCCAACTAAGAAAACCCCAAAAAATCTGTGCGAAAAAATAATTAGTGCAAGTGCAAAGGCTGCTCAAAGTCGGAACTTTTTTCACAAAAAATTTTAAACACATATTTTCTGTTTTTTTAGTCTTTTGAGTAAAAAATATTGTAAAAATACATGGTTACCAAGAAGTTGCTAAAACTATCAATATAGATTAAGAAATAATGTGGCCATTTTCGTTTTTAATGTTTTCTCAAAATTTACAAAGCTGAAGCTTTTACTTCACTTTTAATTTAAAATATTTTTCTAAATTAAAAATCTGAAAATTGGCAAAACTTAGAGGAAAATATCTAAAAAGTATGTGAAAGTATGTTCCTGGATTTTTTTTTATTTTAAGAAGCATTCTTTCTTTGTCGGATAATGTAATTACATCCTCCGATATCTTCCGATCTCAGAAAATAATTCTATTTGAAAAGTGGTCTAAACACCTATTTTTCGTCAAAATGTATTTTATTTATCCCTAAAAGTATGCAATCAGCATGAAAAATTGATCAAACTGCGCAAATGCAAAACATCTAGTATTATCATTTTTATTGCAAAACTAAGGGGTCCTCATACAATTTCTGTTACTTTTCGCAATAATCAATGTTGGCGTAACTAATTAAATGTAAAATCTGAAAAATCTAGCCTGAAAATCTAGTTGCTATAGCTTTCCAAAAATGACGAAAATTGCAAATTTAAGTCTCAGACATTGCCAAACTACAAAAGTTTAGGAAAAACAAAATGGAGATTTTACTTCAGCAGACCATGCTTAACTGTTGTACCAAATTTTATGAAGAACAGACCACTCCTTCTAATTTTGTCCAGCGGTTAAATGGAGTCGAATCACTGTACACGGTGATGATTCCCAAAACTTTTTGATCAAGATTGCATACAAGAAAGCTAAAGAGAAATTCAATGCCATAATAAATCAAATGGAAAGATTTATGTTTAGACAAGCCACACAAAAAACGTCGATCCAATGATAAGAAGTCTACGTGGTGATACGTTCTCTTCCTCGTCCTCGCACTACGTTTTCTTCCTCGTCAATCGACATCTTAAAAAGTCCAAAGATGGAGGAAAGGTTGAACCTGTTGATGCGTTTTCCAAAGACAACAACATATATAACTTCGAAAGTCTAAAGATGGAAGCAGTGGCGCACACACGATTTAAATTTGGGGGGGAAGAGGGGCTTGCGTACAACTTTTGAGTCAAATACCATTTGAAACCTTATTTTGTACCAGCAATTTTTGGGTTTTTGTGGGTTTGAACCACCAAGACCGCCCTGTGTGCACCACTGAATGGAAGGTTGAACTTCTTGATGTGTTTTCCAAAACTAACCTCAAAAGTCCAAAGAAGTAGGAAAGGTTGAACTTCTTGATGTGTTTTCCAAAGATCAGACACGGCTTGCTAACAACGACATATGTAACTTCGAAAGTCTAAAGCAGTGGCGCACACATGATTTAAATTTGGTGGGGGGTAGAGGGGCTTGCGTACAACTTTTTAGTCAAATAGCATTTGAAACCTTATTTTGTACCAAGACCGCTCTGTGTGCGCCACTGAATGGAAGGTTGAACTTTTTGATGTGTTTTCCAACACTAACTTCAAAAGTCCAAAGGTGTAGGAAAGGTTGAACTTCATAATGTGTTTTTTTTCGAAGATCAGACACGTCTCGTTAACAACTAAACTGTTGGAATGCAAGTAAAAGTTGGCTGGTTCTACTGCAGCTCAGAGAAAACCTAGTTTCCTTACAAAACTACTGCAAAATTTCTTTACCCGCTAAACGAGTTTAGTATGTTTGCTTCCACATCAGCGGCATTTGACAAAGCATTTTGTCATCTCTGACACAGACATAGATACAACACAATAAAGTTGTTTAAATTTATTACATGTAAGAAGTCTGAAAAGTTTCAAAACTTCAACACACAACCTTTCGAAAACTCTCCAAGCGCGAACAAATAATTGCGCCGCAAGTGCTTACAAATCAACCCATGTCAACGCCTAAACAAATATCAATTACTCACACATACACACAAGAGACCAAACGCCAACGCATGCGTCCGAAAATTTGCCCAAAAACCCAAGAAATGGAAATCGGTTCCATCATGCCGACACACTTTGAGCGTAAATGTTATTTACCCATTTTGTGTCGCATCATGTGTTCCCGCTGTGTTTGGTTGCTGTTGATGTTGTTGCTTTTATTACTTGTTGTGCAGTTCTGGCCACTAAATTATAACACATTTAGCAATAACACACTGGGCCGGCCTCGTCCCCGCTCCGACACGCCAAGGCTGTGTTTAAGACTTGATTATTGCTCGGCCGCCTGTCAAGCGAAATCCTTTCGCCAGTTTATAGGAAATGAATAGTGCGTTGTGTTTTCGCTTCATTCGGACTCGACAAACGCGAGTTGTTCTGAGCTGCGCCATTGTTAGGCTCTAAATTCCATTTGCTTTATTCACATTTTGGGGCAATTTTACGTCGCCCATAAAACGACAATTCACGTTAAGCGGCCGCATCATGATCGACGGTCTATACGGCGCGCTGTATCACATTTCAATAATCTTATTCATGTGCATTGCTGGCTTATTTGCTATCTCTGCTTGTCGTCATCCTGTCGCTGGCGTTTTTTACTGCATGGATCGTTGGGTACTTTGTTATTTTCGGCCAAAGGCCCATTTGAATTGAGGCTGTGAACAAAGTGAAAATGTCTGAATGTACGATTAGGCGATATGGGAATGCAGTGTGCTTACTGTTGCAAAGTTGAACATTTTTTCAATGAAAAGAACGCAGTATCTGCAACAGATCGAACTTTAAAGTGTCGACATTTTCGGTTAGTGGAATTTAATAAATTTTAAATATCTGCAAACATTGAAACAAAGCTTTAAAGTTGATTGTATCAGTTGTGGTAAAAAAAAAATTCACTATATTTACACGCATTTGAAGGCTTTGCTGGACTGAATCGATTTAGGTCTAATATGCATCGGTTTGTTCCATAACTTGTTGCCTTAACTCCCCCTCATAGCGACTCTCATCTCTATTGGCATAGAATGGGAACAGTAGATTTTCACAAACTTCTCTTGGCGCAAACTTTTCACCAGTAAACTCATTCATTGGTGTCAGGTCCAGACTATAAGATGGATGCATAAGAACCTCCTTAAAAAAATCCCCGGAGCTTTTGGCAAGTAGTGACTTGTATGTCGATGTATGTCCTGTCCAGTGTTACCAGATCAGGAGATTTTCTTCTAGATTTGTGAGATTCTTGGCCTTTTAGGGGAATTTTTAGGGGCAAGAATTGTTTGTTTGTTTGTTTTGTTGTTTGTTCATTAGTGACACTAAAGCCCTAATTATTGAAAGTTAAGGTGTCTAATTTATTCGAGACCGATTGTACACCGTGTGTGCAATGGATTCCCGAGGCTATAAGACAGCCTGCACACCGTGTGTGCAATAACAGTAATGTGCAATTATCAGTAATTCTGAGTAAACTAGTCGTCGAAATAAGATTTTTCTGGAACTAATGAAATCTGTAAAATACAGGAAAACAAAATTTGGCATTGGTTTTACTGTGTACCAAAAAATCTAAAAATTATCTGAAGCCTTTCTTACATGAACAATACAAAGAAAAAAAAGAATTTCGCTCCTGGGGACCGTGTTCGAAAAAATCGTCGTATCGAATGGGTTAATAAAATGTTATGGTTCAAAGTGTATAATTTATGCAATGAATGAAGGAAGTTTACAAAAGCGAATTTCATACCGATCTCATTTTTTATATGTTTTGTTTGTGCTAAGTTGTTGTTAAGCTGAAACTGAATGAATAAAAAGGCTGCAATAAACAAACAACTAAATTATTTTAATTATTTATAAGAAGTTTAATTCCTTAGTTTATAATGACAAAAATTAAAAAAAAAATTGTAGAAGATTTGGTAAATTTTTGGGCGGAATTTTCAGTTTTTTTAAGAAAAAATTCCTTTGTTGATGGCCAAAGCTGATCGCTTCTGTGAGATTCCTTCCTTCAGATGGTCTAACTGTAAACTGTACGAAGGTCCAAAAAAAGAGTTTGACTGTAATGACTTAATTATTACTTAAAAAGCAGCATATATCCTATTCAGACAGCCAGCTAAATTGCGCAAGAAATTTTCTAAATTAATTCTCAATTTAGCTCTAAATTGAATGCAATTTGTCATACAAAAATCTCAATTTACCTAATTACAATTAGCGCTAAATTGACCACAAATTGAGCTCGATTTGCCATACATTTTTGTGTTGTGCTGTTATCGATAAACAAATTCATTCACTATTGACGGCACCAGAACAAAAATGAGGAACTGACAGCAGCGAACGACATTTATAAACATAAAAAAAAATTTTTTTAATTTCGTTTAAAAATTGCGTGCGTCAGTAAGGATGCTGAATAAATGTTACTAAATTTTCAATAAATGTTTTTAATAACGGTTTTTAGCCATAAACAGAAAAAAACCTTTCTTGCCTCAAAACAAAAACATGTTCGATAATATTTTCGATAACAGCTAAATTGAGGTGTATGAACAGCAAAGGCGATAAACTCAATTAAGGACTAAATTACTTCAATTTATTTAGCTCTCTGAAAAGGACATTACAGTAGATGCCACCGAACCCTCTCCTACCTGACTATCAATCCTGGCTTGGCCACCTCGACTCAACAACAACCGTTTTTGTTTGACATTGTCGTAAGTGATTCTTTGTTCATCACCAGTCACCATCCGCTTCAGAAATGTGTCGATTTCGTTGCGACTTGCAGATGAAACCATCATGAGGTGTTTTGCGTTACTTCCAACTTACTTACTTACTCTTGTTCAGTGGTTCTAAACGTTTTTATATGCAATGATTAGCTTCTGGGAAATTTAAATAGTCTTTACCTGATGGTCAAACTTGACGATTTCCATGAGTTTATCGACACTTTCAACAATTGGCCTTCAACAATGAGGTGCATCTTTGACATCAAAGTTACCGGAGCGGAATTGACGAAACCAATATTTGGCGCAATGTGCGTTTACAGTATTAAACGCTATACTAGCTATCAGCCGCCTGACTGTCAAAACTGTCAACTGTCAACTGCCGTCTTCTCTTTTTTGCTGATTCCATCTTTAGCTCGCACTCAAACAAAACTAAATCCAATCAAACACGAAACTGTCTGAGAAGTTTGTTTAGCACGAGATTTTATCTTTCTAATCCCATCCAGCATCCCATCCAGCAGCAATTAGATCGCACTTATGGAAACAACGCGAGACAGATTACTAAAACTATATTATTCCTATTGGAAAAATAATGGATTTCTTAAGAATTCTTAATTTAATTTAAGTAGGCAACAACAAATTAATATTTTTAGAAGTGAATTCAAAGCAAATTACAATAATTTTACTGTTATCCCCAAAATAATTTTGAATAATTTGCAGCGATAGTCTACGAATTGGGTGCGTTTGATCAAAACCCTGTTTCTTTAATAATGGTTATATAAAATCAAAAAGTGATAATTTTGTATTTTTACATAAATATTAAGTGATTTTTCTGTAATTAAAATATATTGATACAAAATTTAGTTAACCCGTTTTAAGCTAAAATTGTTCAAAAGTAAACTAGCTCTAGAACTCTAACAAAGAGGCGTGGTGACTTCAAATGTCGTGTGCACACTTCTTAGGAAAGTGTTTCATGATTTAAATACCAAAAAGACAAAGGGTAAAATTCGGAGTCGAAAGGGTTAAGCACTATAGAGGCATCTGTAAGGTTAGGTTAAGTTATAGCGGCGTATGTGTGCGTCACAAATTTCTGTAAAGTTTCAATTATGACATTCTACCTACCTGATCTCTCAATTATACGTACCTATGATTTCCTGATCTTTCCCAGCATAAATGCGGCTCAAAATAAATAAATTTAAATGCAAGAATCAATCATAATTGTAAAACCAAATGAACAATTTTAATTAAGAAATTAAAAAAGATTAAATTAAAAAAAATTAAAATGTTTAAATTTAAAATTTTAATTTTTA
This sequence comes from Melieria picta, assembly GCA_964056695.1. Lineage (NCBI taxonomy): Eukaryota > Metazoa > Arthropoda > Insecta > Diptera > Ulidiidae > Melieria > Melieria picta. Next base: position 105,518,149 of record OZ057398.1, on the reverse strand, counting down.
AATTTTTTAAAGAATTAAAAAAAATTAAATTAGAAAAAAATTAAAATTTTAAAATTTATTTTAAATTTAAAATTTAAAATTTTTAAATTTAAAATTTTAATTTTTAAATTTTAAATTTTAAATTTTAATTTTTTAATTTTTACTTTTAAAATTTAAAAAAATTAATTTTTTGAAATGTTTAAATTAAAAAAATAACAATTTTTAAATTTAAAATTTTAATTTTGAAATTTTTTAATGAATTTAAAAAAAATTAAATTAATTTTTAATTTTTAAATTTAAAATTTTAATTTTTTAATTTTTCATTTTTAAATTTAAAATTTTAATTTTTTTAATTAAATTTTTTTTTATTTTTTAATTAACATTTTTAATTTTTTTAATTTTTTCAATTGAAAATTGATTAGTTGGGGATAACCTGAAATTTCAAGTTCCTTCTCGCCTTTTTTATATACAAAATTTACTGTTCGACTTTTTAATAGGTCTGGGCAGACCTAACCATGCACATGAGGGTTTTCGAAATGACCAAACGACACGTTCCCATTTCAAACAAATTGTTTATTAGTTTTCAAATTATTCACATTTATTGCATACATATTATTTTAGTTATTTTGGTTTAGAAATTTGTTTCTTTGCTTACATTCAAAATACCACATCTCACACAAATTGTTTATTCTTTCAGCACACGAGCACACAAATACATACGTAGGTATGCAAGTGTATCTGCGTGCGGTGTAGTTCATTGTATGTTTATTGTACGTTAATGCTAGGATCCCAAAAATTCCAAAATAATATCATATCAGTGGAAATATTATACAGACATTTCAAATTTCTTAGTTTCGTATTTTGCGTTTCATACGCGGATCTTTCAATGGGCGGCACGTACAGGCTGGGCTTGTGCGCACTACAACAACATTCTGTGGTACAGTTTCACGTGAAGCGCACCACCAATGTCGCCAAGTGCTGTTAGCTGCTCTGCGAGGCGTTTCTTTGGGCGGGAGGGGAATGCGTGCTTCTCTGCTGCTGGAGAAATGGTGTGTCGTCTATCGGTTTCGCATAAGTTGCATCGGCCGCTGGCTGGGCGCGGCACCATGGAGGGAGTGTTCGCATTTATGGGGCTGGCACTACCGCAACACTGTGGCCTCCGCACATGAAAATTGACTCTGCAATAAAAAGCAGCGAGAACCAGAGAGTGTGAGAGAGAGAGCAGCTCATTTAGTGAAATGTGCATATTTGGCAAAATGAACGAAACGTGGGAAATGTTGAAAACGTTACGGCAAATTGCTCGGGCGTAATGTCAACTAAGTTGTTGTGGGGTTTGGGGTGCGGTGCGTGGGCTGGCAAAGCACTCGGATAATGGTTTTGCTGTGCGGAATTGCAGTTCGTGCGGCAAATGCTTCGACTGCCTAGCTAAGGCATACTTTCAGGCATAAGTTTAATATTTTGCATAGCCCAGTAGGAAAACGATGACAGCCGAGCGTCACTGGACTTGACACTTGCCGCGAGCAATCAAGGTAATTTTAGACTTCATGGGCAGCACAATGCAAAGTGGCCACAATAGCAACAACAATGCGCAGCAGTACTTACCATTTGCATAGAATTCGCTCGGAGCTTTCGTCGTGTGCTGATGTATGTGGTTGAAGTGTTGACTCGTTGTAAGTGGAACGCGTCGTCGGTTCCTGATTGCGGCGGGCGGTTATCGGTGGGCGGTGGCGGTCAATCGTTGGCAAAGGAAGAGGAAAAGTCAAAGTATTGCATTATTTCAGTTTTGGAGAGCTTTTTCAATATTTCAGGCTATATTTTGTAATTGAATTTGACACGCACACACACACACATTCATAACTGTGATTGTTGCTATGCTTTTTATGGATGTGCACAGACGTCATTTTCATTACACATACATTCATAGATATGCATTAATAATTTTCAATCATTTTATTATAATTATTTTCAACTAAAATAGTAGTTTTTAATGGAAAAATTGAAGATTTGTGTTTGTTAATTAAAAAATTAAAAATACAATAAATCAACTGCTTACACCGTGCGACAAAAATTAAAAAATTTTTCACACCGGAAAAAATCCATATGGATTGGCGTGAAACTAGAGACCAAACATAGTAATACTGCGTACTAATTTTTTCATTTTTACATCCTTTGTCCTCTTAAAAGGACTTCACAAATTTGAAGGGCATACAAAATAAAAAAAATATAAAAAATATTTAACCCCGTTACAATATGGCGATATGTATATCAAATGAAAGAGGAAAGGCTCAAGAATTTAAATAAAATTGATTTTTTTATCTATTTGTAAAAAAAAAGATATGAAAAAGGTCCTTTGAAAATTTTAATCCTTTATATCCTTGAAAATTTATATTGAATTTTCTTGAAAAGTAAGTATGTAAAAACCTAAAATCTCCTTGATCACGTGTCAAAATTTCATTATTCTGGCTTTATTGGTTTTGTATCTTTTTATTATTTAAAATACTGATACTCAAATAAATTAGAATTTTTGTACTTCATTAGAATTGCAGCTTCCGCCTTTTTTTAATAACTTTCAAACCAATAAAGTTAGAGTAATGAAATTTTGACACGCAATCAAGGAGATTTTGGGTTTTAACATACTTACTTTTCCAGAAAATTCTTTAGAAATTTTCAAGGATATAATGGATTAAAATTTTCAAAGTAAATTTTTCATATCCTTTTTTTACAAATAGATAAAAATCAATTTTATTTAAATTCTTGAGCCTTTCCTCTTTCATTTGATATACATATCGCCATATTGTAACTAAGATAAGTATTTTTTATATTTTTTATATTTTTTATCCCCTTCAAAATTTTGAAGTCCTTTTAAAAGGACAAAGGATGTAGAAATGAAAAACTGAGTACGCAGTATTACTATATTTGGTCTCTAGTTTCACGCACATATGGATTTTTCCCGGTGTGAAAAATTCTGTAGCACGGTGAAATAGTAGTTTTTAATGGAAAAATTAAAGATTAGTCTTTGTCAATTTAAAGAAAAAATACAATAAATCAACTGCTTATTAATTTAAATTTTAGTTTAATAATTCTTTTATGGTTTGACATAATACTGAAAAGTTATGTGTGTGTGTATGTGTGTTGATATGAGTTGCATTTACTGCCACATGCAGCCAACGAGTGCACAAAATGGCTTCTTGGCTAAACACAACTGTGCCCCTGACCACATAAGTATCCACCATATTTGTCACAAATAAGTTGTAGTTGTTGTAAGTGTCACAAAAACAATATCCCACTGAAACATGCAGATGAGGCAACAATGAAATGTAACACATGGTTTTAAGTGCTAACTTCGAGCACAAATGACATCTCAACGGTCATTTCAATGTGTGTGTGTGTGTGTGAGTGCTAATGCATGGCATGAATGTTTAGTGCAAACTGCAGAATGCAGCAAAATCCAACTACTCGATTAGACAACGTTAACAAAATCAAACGAAACGACACGCAATTGAACGCAACGAACGAGCAACGAGCACATGAACTGCCATATTAAGAATTGGAATTGTTGGGAGGCACCTAATGCGTATTTTAGGTTTCCTTAACAGACCTCCACCATTATCACCATTGAATTTGAAGGTCATCTCACCGGTAGCTTCATAGCTGCGATCGCCGCGATTGTGGAGGTAGCGACGCAGGCAGCAGCAGCGACGCAGCCCGGGCACACGGTAGATGATCTGCAGGAAGCCGCCGCGGAAGCGCGCATTCATGTAGCAGTAGATGATGGGGTTGTAGCAGCTGTGCGACATGGCCAGCCAGTGGAATGCGAACCAGAAGTATGGCAGTGGCTCCCACATCTTGAACTGATCGTCGTTGAGCAGCAGCTGAAATGAACATTTCATGATGTTTGTTTGCAGAAATATTTTTTTAATTGAAATATTAAAACTTACAACGAGCACATTGAAGGGCAGCCAACAAATAGTGAATACGATTACAACCATTACCATCATTTTGATCATCTGCAAAGTGAAAAACAAAAAGAAGAAGAAGAAGAGGGTAGTAATATTAATTAAATATCAATAAAGTCATGGGCGAAATTAATCACTTCTGGGTCGCAACCACTCACTGCAATGTTGGCTTTGGTTGCGCATAATTAAATTCTCCTCAAACACGCACACATACATACACAATGGAACGATTCATACTCCCACAAGCAAATAAACATGCACCAGTCGAATTGGCAAAAGCGAAAACAAAATGAAATGAAACTCTTAAGGCTCAGCGAATAGATTATAGAAATAAAGTAATGGACGCGTGGGGCTGTGCGTCGAGATGGAACGAGACATGTTGTCACACTCTAAAAAAGCGACAGCATATTTAAGGTATGTTTTCTTATGCAACTTTACCTAATTTATTAGAAATCAGGGATCGGAAATAACAGTCATTTATGAAAACTATATTTGAAAACAATGCTATGAAGGAAAAGTCATACAAATAAATGAAATATACCAATACATCAATTTTCGCACGGAGAATCAAACTTGGCAATAAACTTTTTTTTAGTAATTTTTATGGAAAAATTAAAAAAATAAGAATTTTTTTAATTTATATTTTAAAAATCCTTTAACACCAGTTATTTTTGATTTTTTTCATATTAGTCCACAAATAACAGTTTTATTTCGATTTTTATTTTAGTTGCCCTATGATAACAATTATTGGTGACTTTTCTTTTTTAGTCATAAATAAAAATCAGTAAGTGACTTCTATTTATAAAAGTCATCAATAAAAATCAGTCAGTGACTTTTATTTTTTAAGTCATCAATAAAAATCATTCAATGATTTTTATTTTTTAAGTCATCAATACACATCAGTCAGGAATTTTTATTTTCATCAATAAAAATCATTCAATGACTTTTATTTTTTAAGTCATCACTAAAAATCATTTAGTGATTTTTATTTATAAAAGTCATCAATAAAAATCATTCAGTGACTTTTATTTTTTAAGTCGCAATATAAAAGTAATTTTCATTAATGCATGCAAAAGTTATGATTCTTCCAGAAAACAGAATTGTCAAGACAGGTCTTGTTGAGCCGATCACGAAAATATATACATTTCGATATTTAATGAATCCAGTTCTGTGATTAATGAAAATGACTTTTATATTGCGACTTAAAAAATAAAAGTCACTCACCGATTTTTATTGATGACTTAAAAAATACAAGTCACTGAATGATTTTTATTGATGACTTTTATAAATAAAAGCCACTTACTGATTTTTATTGATGACTTTTATAAATAAATAAAAGTCACTGAATGATTTTATTGATGACTTAAAAAATAAAAGTCATTGAATGATTTTTATTGCTGACTTTTATAAATAAAAGTCACTTACTGATTTTTATTGATGACTTTTATAAATAAAATATATATATAATTATATATATAAATAAAAGTCACCAATAATTGTTATCATAGGACAGCTAAAATAAAAATGGAAAACAAATTTTATTTGTGGATTAATAAGAAAAAAATCAAAAAGAATTGTTATTATAGGATTTTTAAAATATATATAAAAAATGACTGTTATTTGTTGAGTCATTCAATAAAAGTAAAAAAAATAACTCTTAAACATTGGTTTTTGTAATAAAACTTATAACTGTTACGGTCCCTGTTAGAAATATTTTCACATGAAAATTGGTACTTGTGCAGTGTGGTTTCAATCTTTTGAATTCAGAACACTTATAGCAGATTGGCTGACAACATGAAAAACTGTTGTAGCTGTTTCAAGACTCAATATTAATAAGACTTCCAGACTGCTTCATACTTATTGATGTTAGATTTCTGGACACAGACACTTCAAAAAGCTCTTCGACTAGTTTGGCAACACTCGAAATCCCTCTTCTAACCTATGAGCTTCGAACTTATTTAAGCTCCACAGAAGAAACAAACTCCAGATGGGAGGAAGTAATACTGGGTTTATTGCGGATCAAATCTCTTCAACTCTTGAGAGAGAAGAAAGAGAGAGAACTTTCACAAAATTTCAAAATAAATACGAAATTATCTCTCGCCGTGGCAGTGATGTATTTACATGTTGCACTATATATTCTATAGTTTAATTAGAGATCTCCTAAAATACGAAGAACCAAAGTAAAAATTATGAGAACTTTAAACTATTATACAACAAATTTTAAACGTAAGAATACAAAGCAACGATATACTCGAAATTGATCTTGAGATCTGCATCGTAGCAAACACAAAGCCACAAATCGTTGGAAAATTTGTTTACAGTGTATGAAATGGGTATCGTGGTACCAGTACATAAATTATTGGCACGCACACAGACTCGCACAATGCCATCTGCCTTGTCATCCGAAATGCCGTCCAAAGCCAGAGTTCGCATTGATTGAACTATTTTACATAAAACACTCAAACTGGCAACACGTTCATTAATTCGATTGGCTAACGCACGCCAAGAGTTGGGCTCGACAGTGTTCGCGAGGCAACTGGCGAACGAAACCTTTTGATGGCTGCAGGAAACGGCGCAGGATATGACATGGAAATTTCTTGGTACCTACCAAATGAACAACAATGAGCTCCGCTAGCGGGATAATTGCAGAGAACGAGTGTATATACGAGTATCTAAACACATACATAGAAACAAAAAAGTCTGGGTCGGTGACTTTTGATGATTTTGAATTCTCTTTCAACAGCAAATGCAATTTTATGGCTGCCAAATCAAAGAAAACGCTTCAAATTCAATTTGGCAGTTAAACTTTTATCTGCTGAAAAGTTGCTGTTAAAAAAATTTTCATTGCTACAGTTGACAAAAGGAGCAAACATTTTTTAAGGGAAGCCAATTTTCTCTAATTGTGGAATTGGGGAAAACATTTGTTTATTTTGGCAAAACAGCTGCGAAAATAGGGAACTTTTGATATGTTCAACAAGAGTGAGTGAAATTGGCATTAGGTCAATCAAATGCAATTCCTTATGAAAACAATTGCAATTCACTCAATGAGACATTTTTAAACTAATTTGATTTTTTTAATGCTAAGTTTAATGTAGGCCAACTTATCGTATTCAAGTCTCATCGCTAGGTTTGATTCCTACTTCGAACTGGATAAACACTCGTTCACTTAATTCTCTTTCCACAAGAAATACACGAAAATTATACGAAATGCACAAGTGAGCTCTTGAAGTCGACATTTTACTATGGGTCCCCTCCAGTGGTGTACACAGAATTTCATTTTGATGGGGTATCGTACACAATTGAAATCTTTATTGCCACCTAAAATGTTTTTACCAAGCAGGCATTTGGTCCCACTCGTCTCTGCCTTTCGTTTGCAAAATGTGTTATGACAAATGCTGAACAAAATTATTTTATTATTTTATACACATTTCAAATTTCGGATTTGTAGTATCACAATGGGTCATATAGGCCTATGTCCCATATAGAGGCATCCACCTTAACCTAAACTAAGCTCGGTTTGATTAACAAAATTATCAGGTGATATTTTAGAGTTATATATATTTATGTATTTTTTATTTATGTATTTTTGAACATGAAGATTTAATAAAATTGAAGTAGAGAAATATGTTCTGAGATAGAGAGTCATGCAAAATGACTCTCATGAAAAGATATGTCATGTTCATGTGATTATTTGATCAGAACCAACTTGGTCACAAAAACTTTCAAAAAAAGAATTATTTGCTAAAATAGTGAGAGTAAAATTATAAAAAAAAAACATATAAAAAAGCTCTCGACTCGCTGTTTGGCATAAACTGCAAGCAGGTAGCAGCACTCTTAGGTAGTTATGAATAGTTAGACCCGAATGGCCACACATAGATCCTTATTGGGTACTTAGCGTTGCCAATTGGAGATTCGTTTATTAGTTGTAGTAGTAATCCAAGAGAATACGAGGACTTTTGGCAAACTTCAGCAGACGTTTCAGACCCAGTGTGACTACTTTCTATAGTTCGGCGAACTCATGTGCTGCCAAGATTGCCAAGCGTCTTAGGCCAAATAAGGCTTTTCGTAGTACTAAATGATTCTTATTAACCTTTTTTGTAAGCCATTAAAAAAACCAACAGAGCAAGTTGTAGTGTAACAAACTGTAGGTTAGATTAAGTTGCAGAAGGGAGGTGTGCGAGACATGCATTTCCTGTTGGGTCCATTGTGATTTCTTTATATTTGATTCCGGTGTTCTTTTTCTATCTATCTGTAGGGAGTCCTGTAGATCCAGGCGATATCTTTTATGAACCATCTGGCCTTGGCAAGGAAATTGTGTCGTCCTGAAATCTGTGCATCAGCTATTTCTGTGAGTCCGTCGGAGAACCTGGTCCCAAAAATCTGGAACCGTCGTTTCTGTACTGATAGACCGTGGTATAGGTGCTTGATTCATTTCATATCAAATGAAAGAGGAAAGGCTCAAGAATTTAAATAAAATTAAGTTGTATCTATTTGTAACAAAAGGACATGAAAAAGGTCCTTTGAAAATTTTAATCTTTGATATCCTTGAAAATTTATATAGAATTTTCTTTAAAAGTAAGTATGTTGAAAACCAGAATCTCCTTGATCACGTGTCAAAATTTCATTACTCTAACTTTATTAGTTCGAAAGTTATAAAAAAAAAGGCGGAAGCTGCAATTCTAAGTAAAAAAATTCTAATTTATTTGAGTATCAGTATTTTAAATAATAAAAAGCTACAAAATCAATGAAGCAAGAATAATAAAATTTTGACATGTGATCAAAGAGATTCTGGGTTTTAACATTGTTACTTTTCAAGGAAATTCTATATAAATTTTCAAGGATATAAAGGATTAAAATTTTCAAAGGACCTTTTTCATATCCTTTTTTTCCAAATAGATAAAAACTCAATTTTATTTAAATCCTTTAGCCGTTCCTCTTTCATTTGATATACATATCGCCATATTCTAACGAGGTTAAGTATTTTTTATTTTTTTTAATTTTTCATCCCCTTCAAAATTATGAAGTCCTTTTAAAAGGACAAAGGATGTAGAAATGAAAAACTGAGTACGCAGTATTCCTATGTTTGGTCTCTAGTTTCACGCCCATACAGATTTTTTCCGGTGTGAACAATTTTTTTAATTTTTGTCGCACGGTGTTCAAGATGCTATCAAAGAATATGAAATTAATTATTGAATTTTCTTTGGTGCTATTTACCACTGAAATTTAATTTCGAATACGCCCAATGTTGTAAAATGTTGTCACATAAAATGTCAAAACATCACAGCATTCACTTTTCTTTTTGAACTTTAAAAAAACTTTCACTTAATTGAACTTAATTCGCACTTAAAGCCTACAACACTCTTAAAGTCAGCAGTTAGAACCCAAACAAAATTGAACTTTAACTTTCAAAAAACCTTCACTTAATTGACCTCACTTTACAATTCGCTGTGCCCCGTACATGTGGGCGTATACGTAATCTTGCTACAATCTTTGCACTGTTATCACAATTAAAGTTCACGCTTGGCAGTTGTAATGAAATCAAATCCTATGCGTCTTAGACGCTCCCCGCATGCCGAAGCCGTTAAGTGTGTGGAAATTTAACGATTCTTTGCGCAGGGATTAAGTGGCAGTGGCGCGCGTCCACGCAAAAACACGAACGAATGAATGCGGCAGAGCAAAAGAATGCAACAACGAATAGGCTGTGGAAGCAAGAAGCGTGTAATTAAAAAAATATGTATTTATATATAGACAGGGAGAAAGGAAGCGCTCAGAAAGGAAGCGCCCAGGATAAAAGCAAAAAACAAAAGATTTTTGTAAAATGCTTTGAATGGGCAATCGGGGAAGCGGCAGACGGCTGCATAAAGCAACGGAAATTATAGCTTATTAAAAGAAGGAACAACAACAATAAAGTCACAGCTACAGCTGGCTTATGTGGTATACTTTTGGGGGGGGCGAAATAATAAGATATCACGGCGCAAAGCCGACATTTAATGTGCGCATGTTGCCAACGGCCGACTGAAAGTTTGGCTGAAATGTGAAAATGTTGACTGTTTCGGAAATGATTTTTATTGAATCCCTGACATGGCTGACTGGTGCGTGCCTTGAGACGTTGCTGCGCCTACGAGTAGGCAATCAAATGCACTGTTCGCTCTTAAATGCCCACTTTGCTTCACACTATAGACGGCGCTGCTGGTAAGAAAACACAATGCGACGAAAAACTTTAACACATGTTAAATATTTAATAGCAGCGCGTTTTGCAGGTCGGTTCGATGAAGAAATGGCGGCAAATTTTATTCGATTTCATGTTCTGCGCAGTCAAGTATACAAAATTGTGTGAGCTACATGCAGAGAAATGCACAACAAATCAAATCAAAGTTTTGCTTTAAAGACCCAACTGTATGGAGGAACAGCTGGAATTTTATTGTGCCAGCAGATGTTGTGCACAACGCCGCAACGATGGGCAGCGGTTGGCATTAACGAGCGGCGCATGTGGCAATTTTCGGTCAATGATGCAGACAGCGGCCAAATCTGCGCTGCGCCACGCAACAATCATTGCCCTCTTTATGACGTCAATACAAGCACTGACCGTGTATTTGTAGCGTCTGGCCCAGTGGCCGCGGCTTTAAGTTTCATGCTAAGCTGCGCCAAAAGACACAAACAGGAAAATATTGCATACAAAGCCCAGCCGACATCATCATTACCGTCAGCAACACCGACCGCAAGACACCAAACAACAACACATACTACATACATATATGTGTATATATATATATAAGTATATGTAGTTGGCAATAAAAGAGCTTTGAAAGTAGCTGCCGTATATGAGAACTCTGCCGCTGCCTTTTGACGCTGGCGACTTGCAACACGAAATTCCGTAATGAGACTATAAACAATTTTATTACAGCGATAATACTGGAAATCTCATTATACATAGAGCACCAATTCATATACACAAACACACACAAAGCATATTGTACGCGCACAGTATCGCAGGTGAATATGAAAATTCATACAAGAGCTTTTCAATTTAAAAGTCACAAATACGATGGCATAGTGGCATGAAAAAGAGACGAAGACATTCTTGCATTCGCTCCTTTGTATGGAAATGAATATTAAAAAAAAAAAACGTAAAAAATTAAAAACAAATGAGCCACTGGTTAAAAATGTGTGTGTGTATGCCCAGTCGATCTTCGCGAACTTTGTATCTAAGCCAAGTTTTTTTCGGCCTCCTTTCCCCTTTTTAAAAAGTAAAAAAATCATCTAGTGGCATTAATGAAATTTGTATGCTTAATCAAAGCATTTGTTACGAGTACACTTACATACATGTATGATGTAATGAGTGTTACTTAAAGTACAAAAGATTTTGGTTTTTTTTGTTAATTTGCAACACTTTTTTCTGTTAAAGCTGATCTGACTGTGTTCGGTTGTTTTGAGATTAAAAAAGTTCAAAATAGAAAATTTAGTTAAAAGGAGACAATTTTCCTCTTTCATTTGATACCCATATTAAAAGTTCAAAATAGAAAATTTAGTTAAAAGGAGACAATTTTCCTCTTTCATTTGATACCCATATCTTCATCATTGCACAATGGAAAATATTTGAAAAAATATTTGAAATGTGTATATCCTTAAAAATTTTAAGTCCTTTAAGAAGGTTTTTGGGTCAGAAAATGAAAAACTGACTATGCCAGGATATTATAAATGATTTGGACGGGTCTCGGAAAAATAAAAAAATTGTTTCGCACGGTGTAATAAATGTAAAGTTGGTATTTTCACTCCGTGCATCATAACTTTGTTATTTTTCTTTCAATTCTATTGATGTTAGGCTTAATATTTGCTCAAATAATATATCTTTCATCTTAGATTTTAAAACCAGAGGAGATCATTTATTTTATCTATAAACAAAGTATTCGAAAATTTATGATTTTTGAAAATGGTCAAAAAATTCAATTTTTTCAACTTTCCTCGTCAGTAACTTCCCCAAATCTCATCTGATTTGTGTTAGTCGGATGGTTGGTTTACAAGATATGTGCTCATAACTGAAATAAGAGGGGAAAACGTGTTTTTCGAAGATTTTTCGAAAACGCTTTTTAAGAAAATGTTTTGATTTTCAGTTTCGTTTTTCAGTTTTTCAGTTTCAGCAACCGAAGATTAGTCTAAAAAAAACTTTTATTTTTAGGAGAATTTTTCGTGTCGATTGGTGTAATTTTTCTTCAAATCCCCCCAAAATAAAATCCTGTGCACGCCACTGCAAATACGCGTTGTATGTTAACACTAGAAAAATCATTGCAGTCATTTTGACGGGTTTTTCTTTTTTAAATATCTGTATTTTCTTTAGTATTTCTGTCAACTTTTGCCTTGGTGATTTTTATTTTTTTATTGTGGAAAATTTTATATAGGGGTAAGTGGGGTAAAGTGGGAAACTTTTTTTTGGAGCTCCGTTAAGTGAACAGAACTAATTATTTTTTCATGTTTAAACTTCCTATAGTAAAGAGAATCAAATAAGCTATATTTTTGTCACAGAAACGAACCGGAAATAATGATTTTTCTAAGAGTTACCGAGCTTCGACTGATCATATTCAAAATGACCAAATTTAAAAGTTGTGGGGTAAAGTGGGAACCATTACAAAACTTTATAAACTGAACACAATTCTTGTAGAAAATTTATCAAATCTTTATTTTAATTTGTTGAAGGTTCGAAGAATACATCTGAAGAATCAATATGAAAAATAAAAATTTTCGCAATAAAAAAAAATAATGAAAAAATAAAAAAAAAATTGGTAAAATTTTGACTTATTCGTCGTTTTCGGAAGAAGCATCTAAGTCCGAGTCACACTCTCGGCAATGGTAGAAGCTAGTAGTTGGGTTGACGCATTTCAGATGAAATGATCGTTGCCAATACTTTTTGTTACATGTGATCGTATTGTTCCCGGTCATGATTTCAGGCATGAGTTGCAGACACATAGTGCAAAAATCACGAAAATAATCACAAAAAGAAGTTTCATTAAATTCAAGTTTCATAGCTCGCACTCTCCTCTTGTGATTGTTAAACGCGATATTTAAAGCATTAGAATTCAATTTGCTAATTGTTAGACAATCTCGTTTTCACGCCGTGCGTACGATATTTTATGTTCCGATAACTGATGAAACCGGGACGAAGTGGGGGTTTTGAGGTTAGAGGAGCATAAATAAGTTCACAACACTTTTTTTAATCATTTACGATGAATTAACAACATTTGGATGCAAAATAACGCCTCATTAGCTATTTTTGACATTTCCTACTTTACCCCAAAGAAAGTTTCCCACTTTACCCCGACACCACATTTTGCAAAAATATGAGTGTCATTTCTTGACAATGTATAAACGACACGAAATTCTTTTGCATTATTAAAATTAAGACTATAAAGAATACTTTGAGTGTACTTACAATCGGTTGATCTCGAAAAACAGTAAACAAATCAATGTGCCAACTTAGGAGAAAGAAATTTCGAAATCACTTGAAAACTTTGACAATTGTCAGAGAGCACGAAAACATTTCTGCACGCGTTGGTATACCATGAAGATTCGCTTACGGTCGTAACTAACAGATGTCAGTAGCGCATGCCATCTGTACTTTAATCGTTTGCCCGGGAAGTGCCATTTCCCACTTTACCCCACTTCCCACTTTACCCCACTTCCCACTTTACCCCACTTACCCCTACATATTTTTTTCCGGGACCGTAACAATTATAAGTTTTATTATAAAAATCAATGTTTAAGAGTTATTTTTTGACTTTTATTTGGTGACTCAACAAATAACAGTTATTTTTTATTTATATTTTAAAAATCCTATAATAACAATTATTTTGGATTTTTTTCTTATTAGTCCACAAATAGCAGTTTTTTTCGATTTTTATTTTAGTTGTCCTTTTATAAATAAAAGTCACTGAATGATTTTATTGATGACTTAAAAAATAAAAGTCATTGAATAATTTTTATTGATGACTTTTCTAAATAAAAGTCACTGAATGATTTATTTTGATGACTTTTATAAATAGAAGTCACTGAATGATTTTTATTGATGACTTAAAAAATAAAAGTCACCAATAATTGTTATCATAGGACAACTAAAATAAAAACCGAAATAAAACTGTTATTTGAGGACTAGTATGAAAATAATCAAAAATAATTATTATTAAAGGATTTTTACAATATAACTAAAAAATAATTGTTATTTTTTTAATTTTCCCGTAAAAATTAGAAAAAAATGTTTTTTGCCAAGTTTGATTCTCCGTGCGAAAATTGATGTATTGCTATATTTAATTTATTTGTATAACTTTTCCTTCATACTAATTTTTTCAAATATAGTTTTCATAAATAACTGTTATTTCCGGTCCCTGATTTTTTAAATTTATTTTGTGAAAAATTAGCAAATCCGATGTGTACTTTTCGGGATATCAGCGGATATGATATGTATTCTTTGTAGGTGTTTTATTATTATTATTATTGTTACACTATATCATCGAGATAGAGACAGAATTGAAGAAGGCCTGAAACGCATCCTGACTGTAACCAAAGAGAGAAATCTTCATCGACCGCCGATCGGATCGAGAATCTGATAGACCTTTAGATGATCTCAGTGGAATGTAATAAGTGAAATGGGATGGATCAACTTTCAGAAGTTTACAATAGCTTTAAAGGTGCCCCATTTCAGCCCAACAAGGAAATACATAGTTGACTTTCCGACTAGGGAACAGTGGGACAACAACCCGAAATGGTTAAAAGAGGACGCTCAAAAGTGGTACACCGATGGCTCTAAAACACCTTGTGGTGTAGGAGCTGGAGTAGTGGGCCCTGGGGTCAACTTAGCCCTTCCGATGAGCTACAATACCTCAATATTTCAAGCTGAACTCTATGCAATATATGAGGCAGTTCGAACATTGCTAAAATGCACCCTCAAGGAACAAGGTTCACCATACTGTCGGATAGTCTGTCAGTTTTAAAAGCCCTTGACAGCTACTCCTACACATCAAAAATCCTGCTTGAATGCCATAAGGAACTCAACGCCCTAGGGACCCAGAACAGGGTTGTGCTCGTCTGGATTCCTGGGCATGAGGGCCATGACGGCAACGAAAGGGCAGACACACAAGCAAAAAATGGTGCAGAAAGCCCATTCATAGGGCCGGGCCCGATGTTTGGATTCGGTAAAACCGACCTAAAACAGGACATCCACAAATGGATCCAGAGACAAAAACAAAAATACTGGAATAATATTGAGGGACTACGGCACTCGAAAAGATTCCTTAACTTTAACACAAAACGAGCTAAATCTGCTATACTTCTTAGCAGAAGACAACTCAAAATCCTATGTGGCGCTCTAACCGGCCACTATTCTTGTAACTACCACCTCCACAAACTTGGCTTGGTCATCGACAAAACATGCAGATACTGCAATGAGGTCGATGAAACAATGGAACACGTTATCATAAACTGCCCAGCCCTGGCACACAGACGTGCAAAGTTTCTAGGGAAACATATTCTCGGTGATGAGGACATGATGCAAATATCGCAGAAAGGTCTGATTCAATACCTGAGCACATAAAACACCAGATGATTCAAGGGGCACAATAAACCTACTAGGTTGCAGTGCGCAAGGGCATTGTCCCTACCCATTATCATTACATTACATTACAAGGTGCCAATGGGTAGCAAAGCGAGAAGAGATTTATCCTTGATTGAAGAGCTCTTTGATGGCTGACTGCATTAAAGGCGGGACACTGTACATTCAAAAGACACTTGGCACGGTTGAACCTTGTCGAAGGAGTAACCTCTAGACTGTTCTTCAAAGATTACTAGAAAGCTGCGCACATTGTATGCGATTGTTCGGTTCTAGCTGGTAGAACGATGCTCATTTGAGGACAGTCGAATATCCTAAATACCTTGAACCCAGCAAGTAACCTTAATGGAAGTATTCATAGTTATTGTGATAGGTCGGTAGCCGCGACCACGAGGTCCCTGAATTCTCTCAAATAGCACTAAATTAGCGCGTCGTTTTGATGTCGCTTCCTCCAATAGGTCTTCTTTACATGGAAAGAAAATAGGCATTGGAGCCAACCCGCATTGTCAAGATAGGATTGATTGCATCTCAGCAACTCACACTTGTCTCGGACAAATCGACTAAAGAGCTTATAAGACTGTTTCCTAAGTAATTTAGTCCAAAGGTGTGTCATATCACATCACATCACATCACATCACATTACATCTATTCTATCTAAATTCAATGAACGTTTTTAAAGTTACGAAAACAAAAAAAATTGCAAAAATTGCTGGTGCAAAATATGGTTTCAAATGGAATTGGGCTCAAGAGTTGTACGTAAAACCCCCCTCCAAAATGAAATCTTGTGCACGCCACTGAGCTCAGAAGTATTGGCACGTTACATTCATAACACGTTCCAGTGAAACCCACATAAAAACCAAAAGAAAAGCAACCCAAAGACTTCTGATGATAACATTAGCGTTTAATCTTCAGACCCAATGATCTGATAAAAAATAAATGACATAGATTTAAACATGAAAATGGAAAGCGTCTTTAGCTGTTTGGCAATTTGAAACAGCTGCCGATTTTTATTGTTTTTTTCATTTAATGCCGTCTGACTCACTTCGAACCAATGAACTTTGGCATTTAAAATTCACACACATATCTATTCCTTCTTGTTTGGTATTTTTTTTAATGAACATTGCTTATTGCAATGTTTTGTGCCACTGGGTAAAATCAAGGGGGAACAATTTTGAGCCGCAGAATAGTTATTTCTTTACTATGCACAATTACACGTTGCACATGTTGCATAGCAATGAAAGTGAGGCCACAAGCAGAGACCGTCGCACAGTGCTTCGACTCCATGCAAAATTGGGACAAAAATAGAAGAAGTGCTCTAAATGCGCTGAAAATTTGTAATCTGAATTATTTGGGGCTACTGACTTCAAAAATGATGTTTGTTTTCTAAAAAAATATATAGTTTTGAAAAAATCGAATATATATAACTAAGTATGCCATCACCACCGAGCCCAAACCGCTGGAACTATAATGATGAAATTCGGTTAATAGTTGTATTTTAAAAAGTCAACCTTTAAAAAGAACGGTTTTAAAAAAATTCGACCTTGACAGGCCGGAAACGGGGTGGTGAAGCTTATATAGACGGATATTGTTTTTTGGTCGGATTGTTTTAAAATTTTGTATATATATACTTAAAGAAAAATAACGAAATACGTATTTCAGCGTTTTTCTATATTCGACCTTTAAAGGGTGGAAAGAGGGTGATGAAGTTGCTTGAAAGAAAGCTTTTTTGTTTTTATTTCCGTAGAACCTAACATAGAGATGACACAGCTATGAACATGCAATGCTATAGTAAAATTTCCAGGATGAAAGAAAATAATTGCCATTTTTTTAAAAGTTCAGTTTATTGAGTTTCACTATCATCAAGAATGAAGTTTTGGAACAAATGCAGTGTAGCGAACCCTCATAAAAAAAACCTGAAAATTGGGCCATATAGAGCGTATTTTTGTGAATCTAACAAACTAAAAATTTACCGGGGGAAACGCCCACAAAAGGTGTGGCTCGGGGTCAAAGTTCAAAGTTTTTATCAAAAAAACTCAATTAATCTCCAACTGATATACACGATATGGGTATCTAACGAAAGGTCTTTTTCATACCTTTCTATTAATGTACGACATTAGATACGTAAAATGCACTAATAAAAAGTTTTAAGCAAAAAAAAAATTTTTATAAAAATTTTTTAAAAACCGGTTTTTTTCTCGAAAAAATCCATAATAAAGGTGCAATAAGTTTATTACCATTTATTACCATGTTGTGGCCTGTAAAATTTCCTTTCGCTATACTGCATTTATGCCGATGTTTTTAATCCCACACAAACAGTTCAATTGAAATACAACTATTTTACAAATAGTTTGCTCCCATAGTTTTCTTCTTTATTGTAAACAAGTGTAAATAATGCAACACAATTTTAACAAAATTGCCTTCCTTAACTTTCCTCCATATTCTCTCTTAGGCTTCTATGTGATTATATTAGCAACATTCCATAAGAAATTTTTTAATTTTTATACTCGGACCCCTGTATTCGTTGTGGCTGTAATAATTACTTAAACATAAAACTTTTGACGCATAACGAAAATTTGAATATTTCTTCATTTACTTCAGCCAAAATTTAAAAAAAAAATTATCTATGATAAATTGAAACAAAACGTCAAATTAAAAAGTTCTCTAATTTTTTCTGCTTCTGCTTCCTTTACTATGTCAAGATATTATATATCTTATACCATTACAAAAACGTGTATACTTCTCTTCTTTAAACTTAAATATTCAGTTTATTAATTTCGTATTTTTCCTTAAACTTCAAACTATTATAAAGATCAACAAAAAAATGAATTCTTGCAACCATAGAGGATGCAGACGTCCACAAAGTAGCATGTTGCCATATGGCAACAAAATAGCGAAAGGGTTAAATCACATTTTAGCAAAAAATTTCTTAGTAATGGGGAGAAACTAAGATAATATGGCTCTAAACGAGTTAAGCGGCTGAGCCAAACCCATTTTTATATAGAACATTCATAATTTGTGACATTGGCTTTGTTAATATAGAAGTTCAAACATCAAATTTTTTAGTTAGAGTTGTTTACCAAAAATTATATTATTTTCCAAGATCACAGGAAATCGCAGAATATTTTTTATTGATCCAAAAGAAGAAAGTCCATTCTAGAGGATTACGTAAAAAAGTAGGTGCAATAATGCGCAATTCGACATTTTCGATCCACAAAAATATATCGTTTTTATAGTTTTAAAGTAAAAAATTGTTTTGTTTATAACGTACAAGCCCGTTTTTTTGAACTTTTTTTTTCAAAATAGCTCGTGAAATGATTTCTTTGACTCTTATAAGTTCTCTGCAGCAACATTTTCTCCAATTGAAGCGAAAATAGTTTTTTGGTTACGTTTTCAATTGTTGACGCTCAAAACTGCATTTTATCAGAAAATCATATTTCTTGTTTTTGGATCAACTTGTAAATGCTATAACTCGCTCAAAATTTACCCGATTAAGAAATAGTTTGAGATCTTGCTTAATGAAAGTATTATCGTTCAAATTACACCAATTTCTTTGAAATCGGTGACATACAATTTTTCTATTTTTGCCCCACTTCGAAGCACTGCGCGTCGCAACAAAAAGCCAATTCTAAAATTACGTAAACACACTGAACAAAATAAACAATTGACATAAAAACTAAATGTGCAACGTATTGAATTCGTTCGGCGAAATAAAAGCGCCACAAGTTGCAGCGACAATTGTCTGGTCGGGCAGACGGACACTCGGCGCAGGCAACTGGCAATGTCTGTCATATGGACGAGCGTTTTTCCTATGCAAAGCGGCCTTTTTGCAGCATCAATGCAGACACATGTGTGCGTGTGTGTGTGTGTGTGTGTGTGCCAAGCATGTGACAATATGCATTAACGACATCGTTAAGTAGATGTTAATGTGCAGCAGTTGCCAATGGCGATGCAAGATAGAGATACACATTTTATGGCCGACACATTACGCGCTCGCGTTCGCCATGTGCGACGGCGACTGCGGCTGTTGCGCTCAGAGTGACGTGCATTGCCGCCACAATGAAGTGTCCAGCCGTTAGTGGGGCAACACACACACACACATGCGCGCACAAATACAAATACAAACACACATTGGCGCGTATGTTTGACCTGCC
The DNA here is from genome assembly GCA_964056695.1 of Melieria picta. Taxonomy (NCBI): domain Eukaryota; kingdom Metazoa; phylum Arthropoda; class Insecta; order Diptera; family Ulidiidae; genus Melieria; species Melieria picta. Next base: position 105,498,470 of record OZ057398.1, on the reverse strand, counting down.
ATGAAAATTGTAACGATTGTGAATTAATTACACAGTACAACAATTTTGCGGTTTTCAAAAAACCCGCGGAGTTTCTCAACTGTTCCTTATATTTTCGGAGTCGCTGATCACGAATATGTAATTATTTTTTTCGGGTCACCTCTAGTTTGGGTTTTACAGGGTCTTGAAGTTACAAGCTACACCCCAATTAAAAAAATTAATTTAAATGGTTGAACTTATCCTAGTCTAACAATATTGGTATCAAAAGAAAGAGAATTATGTCTCCAACTCAAATCAAATATTTTTTTGTAATTATCCTGGCAAAAGGATATAAAAATGTCCTTTTAAGGATGAATCCTTAATTATCCTGGAAGTTTTTCCACAAAAAAATTTGAAAAAAATATATTATAAAACCCTTACCATGCACCAACACATTATGAAATTTCATGTTAATCAGTCCATTGGTTCAGCTGAAAAAAATTGTTGAAGTTTATTTCAACTCAAAAACTTAAATTATTCCAACATTTTTCACAGTGCAAACAATTTTGCGGTTTTCAAAAAACCCGCCCAGTTTCTGAACTGTTCCTTATAATTCCGGAGCCGCTGATCACGAATATGTAATTTTTTTTTTTGGGTCACCTCTAGTTTGGTTTTTACAAGGCCTTGAAGTTGCCAGCAACACCCACCTCGAAAACGAATTTAAATTGTTGAACTCATCTTAGTCCAACAATATTAGTATCAAATTAAAGATAATCAATTCTTTAGCCCAAAGCCATGTCAATGTTAATTGTACGTTATATTTTGAACTATTTTTGAACTAGAAAACATTGCTCATTGAAAATTCAGTCGTGTTTATTTAATAGTAGTAATAATAGTAGGGCAAGTAATTGGTACTAAACTTATTTGGTAAACTAACAATATATTAATTTTGAGAATTTACTTTGAGCCCATGACAAAGCTGAGTCGATGGCGTAATCTTCGGCTTGGTACACTGTGCCAGCATTGTGCATCTTGAACATGTGCTTCTTTCAGCGTTTTGCAGAGAAAAGAACGACGAAGGCCGAGTCATCTGTTTCAAGTTTGCTGCCGTCTGTGTATGTGGTTTTCTCAGGAATCAAAGATGTTAAAAAAAAATTTCATAGGCGGCCACAAATCAAAGGACTATAAAGAATTAGTACAACGAATGATTTCTGCATTCACAGATATTAACGTACTCATATAGTTGAAAATTCATATGTTCCATAATCATATCGGGTTTTTCCCTTCAAATATGGGAGAATTATCAGATCAACATGGCGAGAAATTCCATCAGGAAATGCTTCAAATGGAAACTAGATATAAGGGAAAGAGTTTACATGCCATGGTTGCAGAATACTGCTGGAGTGTGAAGCAAGATGACTTGAAAGAT
>OZ057398.1:105431130-105496883 GCA_964056695.1 Melieria picta | reverse complement strand
ATCATATCGGGTTTTTCCCTTCAAATATGGGAGAATTATCAGATCAACATGGCGAGAAATTCCATCAGGAAATGCTTCAAATGGAAACTAGATATAAGGGAAAGAGTTTACATGCCATGGTTGCAGAATACTGCTGGAGTGTGAAGCAAGATGACTTGAAAGATGAATACAGCCGTTGTGTCAAAAGGACGAAATAATTCAACTACTTTCTTGCTTTTCACACAACGGTCCTATCCTATCCTATCCTTCACACTCAAGTACTTTTCCCTTATATCGAGTTTCCATTTGGAGCATTTTCTGGTGGAATCCTGCTAGGATGATCAGATAATTCTTCCATATTTAAAGGGAAAAACCCGATATGATTATGGAACATATGAATTTTCAACTATATGAGTACGTTAATATCTGTGAATGCAGAAATCATTCGTTGTACTAATTCTTTATAGTCCTTTGATTTGTGGCCCCCTATGAAATTTTTTTTTAACATCTTTGATTCCTGAGAAAACCACATACACAGACGGCAGCAAACTTGAAACAGATGACTCGGCCTTCGTCGTTCTTTTCTCTGCAAAACGCTGAAAGAAGCACATGTTCAAGATGCACAATGCTGGCACAGTGTACCAAGCCGAAGATTACGCCATCGACTCAGCTTTGTCATGGGCTCAAAGTAAATTCTCAAAATTAATATATTGTTAGTTTACCAAATAAGTTTAGTACCAATTACTTGCCCTACTATTATTACTACTATTAAATAAACACGACTGAATTTTCAATGAGCAATGTTTTCTAGTTCAAAAATAGTTCAAAATATAACGTACAATTAACATTGACATGGCTTTGGGCTAAAGAATTGATTATCTTTAATTTGATACTAATATTGTTGGACTAAGATGAGTTCAACAATTTAAATTCGTTTTCGAGGTGGGTGTTGCTGGCAACTTCAAGGCCTTGTAAAAACCAAACTAGAGGTGACCCAAAAAAAAAAATTACATATTCGTGATCAGCGGCTCCGGAATTATAAGGAACAGTTCAGAAACTGGGCGGGTTTTTTGAAAACCGCAAAATTGTTTGCACTGTGAAAAATGTTGGAATAATTTAAGTTTTTGAGTTGAAATAAACTTCAACAATTTTTTTCAGCTGAACCAATGGACTGATTAACATGAAATTTCATAATGTGTTGGTGCATGGTAAGGGTTTTATAATATATTTTTTTCAAATTTTTTTGTGGAAAAACTTCCAGGATAATTAAGGATTCATCCTTAAAAGGACATTTTTATATCCTTTTGCCAGGATAATTACAAAAAAATATTTGATTTGAGTTGGAGACATAATTCTCTTTCTTTTGATACCAATATTGTTAGACTAGGATAAGTTCAACCATTTAAATTAATTTTTTTAATTGGGGTGTAGCTTGTAACTTCAAGACCCTGTAAAACCCAAACTAGAGGTGACCCGAAAAAAATAATTACATATTCGTGATCAGCGACTCCGAAAATATAAGGAACAGTTGAGAAACTCCGCGGGTTTTTTGTACTGTTGTACTGTGTTATTTTCATTGCGTTTTCATCGAGTTTTGCGCTCTTCGCTCGGCCGTGCTTTTCTGGCGCTCGAGTTTGTTGGCATTTGTTGGCCACAGCAGTGTGGCCAAAGTGTAGCGGCCACTGTGCCAATGTTCGACGCTTGTTTGTACACATTGGCGCTTGTCTCTGTTGTGTGCCGTTGTTTTGTTTTGATGCTGATGTCGATGTTGCTGTACTGTCGTTACTGATGGCTGTTGCTGTTGCTGCTGGAGGCATTTTTGGTCTTCTGGTAGTCATGGACCAAGGGCAATCACGTTCGATCGTAAAATGTTATTTGCATATAAGAAATAACGATAATTCGCAAAAATTCAATTTTATGCATGCGCGAACAAAATCGGAGTTGTTCGCCAGCGACGGCGATTTGTGGCGTGCGTTGTGTAACTTTCGCAGCGGAAATCGATTAGCTTATTCTGTGATGCTTCACTTATGACATGTGTTGAGCCAATTTTATGCGAATAATTAGCCACAAGCACGATTATACATAGAAAAATAAACGTTTATATCAAAGCAATTACTGGTAAGTTTCTCATTGAACAGCGTTGAAAGCTTTTTTATAGGCAGTTTTACTTTAGGTATATTTTGGACAACGGATCAGAATTGGAAGAACGAGAGTGAACAGAAGATATTTTTGGTATATAACACCGTGCGACAGCATTTTTCACACCGGGAAAAATCCATATGGGCGTGAAACTAGAGACCAAACATAGTAATACTACGTACTCAGATTTTTATTTCTACATCCCTTGTCCTTTTAAAAGGACTTCAAAATTTTGAAGGGGATAAAAATGAAAAAAATTTTAAAAATTCTTAACCTCGCTAGAATATGGCGATATGTATATCAAATGAAAGAGGAAAGGCTCCAGAATTTAAATAAAATTGATATTATATCTATTTGTAAAAAAAGAATATGAAAAAGGTCCTTTCAAAATTTTAATCCTTAATATCCTTGAAAATTTATATAGAATTTTCTTTAAAAGTAAGTATGTTAGAACCCAAAATCTCCTTGAGCACGTGTCAAAATTTCATTACTCTAACTTTATTAGTTCGAAAGTTATTAAAAAAAAAAGGCGGAAGCTGCAATTCTAATGAAGTACAAAAATTCCAATTTATTTGAGTATCAGTATTTTAAATAATAAATAGATACAAAATCAATGAAGCGAAAACAATGAAATTTCGACACGTGATCAAGGAGATTTTGGGTTTTAACATAATTACTTTTGAAGAAAATTCTATATACATTTTCAAGGATATAAAGAATTAAAATTTTCAAAGGACATTTTTCATATCCTTTTTTTACAAATAGATGAAAAATCAATTTTATTTCAATTTTTGAGCCTTTCCTCTTGCATTTGATATACATATCGCCATATTCTAAGGTTAAGTATTTTTATATTTTTTTATTTTTTATCCCCTTCAAAATTTTGAAGTCCTTTTAAAAGGACAAACGATGTAGAAATGAAAAAATTAGTACGCAGTATTACTATATTTGGTCTCTAGTTTCACGCACATATGGATTTTTCCCGGTGTGAACAATGTTTTTAATTTTTGTCGCACGGTGTAGTCACAGCTAGGATTGAGTGTCGCCTTGAACTCGCAATCCAATGCACTAACCAACCAGTGTTGCCATACAATTTTGAAAGTTATAGCCGGAGGAAATAATTTCTACATATATTTTGGAGAAAAGATCACAATTGGGAGAGAGAAGGAGAGTCAAGGAAAGTTATTTTTAGAAAAGAATCACAGTTGAGATCGAATGTCGCTTTAGACTCGCCATCCAATGTTTTAACCAGTCAGTGTTGCCAGAAATTTTTGAAAGTTATAGCCGGAAGAAATAATTTCTACATATATTTTGGAGATAGGATATCAATTGAGAGAAACAAAAAGAGAAGAGAAGATATTTTTGGTAGAGAATGACAGTTCAGATCGAATGTCACTTTAGACTCGCGTTCCAATGTCTTAACCTGTCAGTGTTGCCAGAAATTTCTGAAAGTTATAGCTGGAAGAAATAATGTCTACATTTATTTTGGAGATAGGATCACAATTGGGAGAGAGAAGGAGAGTCAAGGAAAGTTATTTTTAGAAGAGAATCACAGTTGAGATCGAATGTCGCTTTAAACTCGCGATCCAATGTTTTAACCAGTCAGTATTGCCAGAACCGGTTATGGTTTTAATCAAAAAAGGTCAGATTTTAACTGTTATCTTTTAAATTTTATGTTTTCCGACAAAAATAAAAGTTATTTTGTGCCTTTTATCATTTCAGGTCCTCCGATATTTATGAATTTACAAGAGACATCGGTCTGATAGATGACATAGTTCTGGTCTTGTAAAGCCTTATGGATTTTCAATATATTTTACAGGTTGCAGTGTGTACGACTTCAATTTTATAAATGGAATTTATTACGAGAAAATAGAATACTTCCACACTGCTAAAGAAAAGAATCTACAATCGGAATAGGAAAGGTTTAGAAAAATATACTTTTAAAAAATAAAAAAAAACCCACCCAACCCCAACCCAAACCAACCCCAACCCAGTAATAAACGTCAGTAACTACTTAGTTGTATTTTGCAATGTAAATCTTCAAACCCCAACTTTTGCTTAACTTTATTCCCTTCAATAAATTCCTAATTATATGAATAGGAAAGGAATAGGAAAGAGTTAGGCAAATATACTTTTAAAAAATTAAAATAAAAAACCCTTGGAACTTGTCTGCCAACCCAGTAATAAACGTTCATAACTACTTAGTTGCTTAGTTTTCGGCAATGTAAATCTTGAAACCCCAACCTTTGCTTAACTTTATTCGCTTCAATAAATTCATAATTAAATGAATACGAAAGGAATAAGAATAGGAAAGATTAAGAAAAAACTTTTAAAAAATAAAAAATAAAACGACTGGAACTTGTCTGCCAACCCAGTAATAAACGTCAATAACTACTTAGTTGCATTCTGCAATGTAAATCTTGAAACCCCAACCTTTGCTTAACTTTATTCACTTCAATAAATTCATAACTAAATGAGTGCCAAATTGCTGGTTTGGCAGATTAAGCATAATTTTACTTTCATCTTCTTTCTCTTCGTTTAGCATATCCGACGAGCCTGTACGTGCGTCTCTGTGTGTAGACCGCATAATGACCTTCATGACCTTCGTAAGCCTAACTCATACTTCATTTCCACAAAACCACAATCAAATATCGATTGGCTGAACAGAAAAGCCTCAATGGGTACACTGAAATTGTCAATAACAACCAAATGAATGCTTTCACATAGTCGTGTTTGCGTACTTGTACATTGCATACTTACAAGCAAACATGTGTGCAGTCACATGCACAATAAAATTACACGCTTGACGCAACCGTGCAGAAAACACTTGTCCTAATGCCTTGTCTGGTATTTGACAATATGTGCAAATATTTGCACGTCCGCACAGCCGGCACCATTCCGATGCACAGCCGGCGCCAAATGATTCGATAATGCGTTTGTTGGTGCCGTGTGCACGGCAATCAGACGTCGCAGCGGATCCTCGTCGCAAGTGTTTTGTTGATGAAAGTCGATGCTGGTGCAACAACAACAATTGCGCCGTCTCTCTCCAATTAGTGTCGCCTGCATCGGCGGTGACCTCTGGCGCCGCTGCGTGCTTGCCAGTCGGGAGCAGGAAGCGCAGTTGTTGCTGATGCGTAGGCAGCACCAGTTGGCGTCCATTACGTGGCAGCATTTGAATGTTGCGATTTGCGTTGATGATCCAACCAAAAACAATAAAACTCATAATTGGCAAAAGAAGCACAACGCCGCCCAACTGCCTCGTCGACTGTGATTCTCTGAAAACGGCGTGCAGCCTTTTAATTGATCGCCTTTTTTGCCACAGCGCTGTATTTGTTGTGGTTGCTTTTGAAAGTAGTTCGTAGTGCAATCGGGAAAATTGAAATTTTTGCCAAGTAATGCGTCTTAATTGCAGATGCGGCGCGGCAAAGGCAAAGCCAGCCGCCACGCATGTAACCAACTGTAATGGACGGATGAATGGATGGCTGGCCGAGTGCTCCGAGGAGCTGTCTGTGTGTGTGTCTGAGTGGCAGCTGAGTGCTCGCTCACATGAGAAAGCGTTACCGCATCCATCGACCGATTGGAGCGAGCGATGACGGGCCCAAAGTGTTTGCGATTAACTGCGCGCCACCAGCGAGCAATCAATACGACCGCATTTCTTTTCGATTGTCTTCGCATGCGACTGGGTATTTGTAAATTTGCCGTTGAAAAGAAACAAGAAGAAGAAATAATTGAAAAAAATTCATGCACAGCGCACGCGGCTTTGATTGCCGGAGAAATTGCAAACCAACGGTGAGGTAATAAGAAAGCAATAACAACCAACAAACTGTTAAATTAAATAAATAAAACGACGTATGGATGGATTTTTTTTTTGGCGACTCATTTGCACGCTACGAGCGGCCAAACCCAAACGTGTTGTGGCTTCCTTTGTCGTTTAGGTGCAGGTGCGGTCTGAATAAAGTGTTGCAGCTGCATGTAAATACAAAAATACAAATACAAAAAAACACAAATACAAAAAAGTCACAACTCAAAAATCACAAATTTTCAGGTGAGACACAAAACTGATGATCCTGCAGAAGCAACGCAATTATCACTGAAAAACATGTACAATATTTTTCCAGTTAAAAGAGATAGAAATGAGAATGCAATTTTTGAAGTAGTTAGAGATGTCAACTGTCACTGGCTTTATGGAAAAAAGTGAATTTCAGAAAATTTTGAGTTGTGACTCTTACCACAGAATAAATAAGTAGTATACAGAAGGCGCATCTGAAATAATTTTGCGATTTCATTTCAGACGCGGGCGGGAAGCAACAAAGGTGAGGAAAATATAAACAGAACCGAGAGAGTAAGCGCAAATTAATGTACAAGCATAGATAGTTTCTAAAATGGGTAAAAATTGGGTAAATGACACATAAATGATACATAAAGTAAAATTTTTGTACTTCATTAGAATTTCAGCTTCCGCCTTCTTTTTAATAACTTTCGAACCAATAAAGTTAGAGTAATGAAATTTTGATACGTGATCAAGGAGATTTTGGGTTTTAACATACTTGCTTTTCAAGAAAATTACAATATATATAAATTTTCAAGGATATAAAGCATTACAATTTTCAAAGGACTTTTTTATATCCTTTTTTTACAAATAGATAAAAATCTTCTTTTTTTTTAATTCTTGAGCCTTTTCTCTTTCATTTGATATACATATCACCATATTCTAACGAGGTTAAGTATTTTTTATATTTTTTTATTTTTTATGCCCTTCAAAATTTTTAAGTCCTTTTAAAAGGACAAAGGATGTAGAAATAAAAAACTGGGTACGCAGTATTACTATTTTTGGTCTCTAGTTTCATGTGAAATTTTTTTAAATTTTTTGTCGCACGGTGTTATAAGTAACATTTTCCCAGAGTTTTAATCCCTAATCCTCGATTTGTCAGATTAAATATAATAAAAAAACAAAAATTACTTTCAAACTAGTCATCCGATTTGGATGGGATTATAACATATTATAGATATCACTTAGATACATTACCAAAAAAAAAAAAACGAAACTCGAAAGTGAATATAACCTAACAAAAATGTTGTTCTTTTTCAAAAAAATATTTTTATGAAGTTAGAATTTTGGTACAATCACCAACTTTTTTTAATATTTTGCTCATTAGGTGTTTTAAAATAAATATTTGTTTCAAATTCCAGTCCACCTGCTTATACTTAAAAAAAGTTAAACGCTATTTTTAAACATAGTTTTTTATTTATTTTTTAGGTTATCGTTGTCGTATATTCATACAATTTTTTTCTGTGACTTTCTAATATAGTTTTTAACAACAACAATTTTTCCAGATATTTTATTAACCTGCGTACTGCTTAAAAAAATTAATGTAAAATTTCTCTTTTTAGGTTATGTTTCTGAAATAGTGAACACAAAATTTTGAAAAAATATATAAATATACCGTTTAAAACTATATCGCAAATTGAACAATTTTGGGGATTGTACGGTGAACATAACCTAAAAAATAAATTCAAAATTATGTTTAAAAATTACGTTGTTTTTTAGTATCATATAATATATCACTATAATCAGTTTTTCGCCATTAAATTGACAAAATTAAAAAAAAACAGCCATCAAAATTAAAAAAAAAGCAAAATGAAAAAGTTATTTTACTTTTTTGACAAAAAACTAACATGAAGAATTTCAGTCGAAATGTTTTTCGAATTGTCTGAACCTTTGAGAAAATATACAATATATATTTTTATATCATATATAAAAAATATATATAAAATTGCAACTGAAAAGGTTATGTTTTGTTATTTGATAAAAAACGAACATAAAGAAATTCAGTCCAAATGTTTTCCGACACACAAGTTTTTTTTTGTGTTGGTCCTTAGAATAGTTTGAAGTTTTAGGAAAAATACGAAATTAATAAACTGAATATTTAAGTTTAAAGAAGAGATGTATACGCGTGTTTTTAAAGGTATATCTTGACAAAGTAAAGAAAGAAGAAGCAGACTAATTAGATAACTTTTTAATTTCACGTTTTCTTTCAATTTAGATACTTTGTTTTTAAGTTTGGCTGAAGAAGTATTCAAATTTTCGTTATGTGTAAAAAGTTTTATGTTTAAGTAATTATTACAGCCACAACGATGTGGTTGCTCTCATAGAAAAACACTCTAAAATACAGTGTTCCAGTATAAAAATTGAAAAATTTTTTATGGAATGTTACTAATATAACCACATAGAAGCCTAAAACGTAAAATTCAAAATTTTAACTTTCCCCAGTAAAAACCTGCAGCGAAAGGGTTAACTGAGCTTACAACAAACTGAACTGAACTTTAAAAAATTTTCATAAAAAAGCAAATTGAAAAGGCTCTGTTTACTTATTTGGCAAAAAAACGAACAGCAAGAAATTCAGTCAACAATTTTTTTTTGACGTAAAATTATTGGAACTTTCAACAAATGCATATAATAAAAAATTTCATACAAATTTCAATTGAAAATGTTATGTTTATTTATCTGAAACATAATTTTTCATTGAACAACATTTTTGCTTCAATATTTTTGTATTGAAATCATAAAGAAATATCTTTAAATTTGCAGTGAAATTAATTTATGAAATCTAAACTTAATTTGTTCATCATTTTAGCTAAATTTTTTAGCATTCGAAAGGAGTCGCTGAAAAAAAATCTTTAAAAAACTTTCTTCTAGGTGCTAGTGAAATGATTGTCGTCGAAAGAAGATTTTAACGATCTGTCCTTCTCACCGGAAAAATACGACCGAAAATAATACACCCAACCGATTTCCAAGTTGTAGCGCACATTAAATCGTCGAACAAAATGCAAGCTGCGTAACATGTGCACATACTTTTGTTACATTCATAAATATGTTTGTGTGAATATTGAATATATTTATTACTTTCGATCGTCAGCGCAGCTGGTGTTCACACCGGATTAAATGGCAGCTGGGTCGGCCAAATAAAATAAAAGTCAGGCAGAAAGATGTAAAAAAAAAATTGGCTACTTGTTGTACGGTGAGGCGTGTAAGTACGCGACATGCGACACGACGTGTGCCGCTGTCGCTGTCGCTGACCCCAAAGTGAAAATTAACCACGAGTACCTTCGGGGTCGGACGCACTTGAGCGGATAAGTGTGTGCGTTGCGAATTGGGTTTAGTGTTATTGTTGCTGATATAATACAACCGCACACACACATACACAAAAGTTGTTACCGAATTGCCCGACTGGTCGACAGATAAACAGACAAACTGCTGGGCTGGTTGGTGAGCTAAATAACAAAACTGACTCACTGACTGAAAGGCAGTGGTTTTAATTGTTGTTGTTGATTGCTCTCACTGCTACTGTTGTCGCTGTTATTGTTGTTGTTATGTGTCGTTAAATTATTGTGCGTATTGTGAGCAACTATATCAACAGCATCAACAACAGCAACAACAATAATAATAATAAAAATAATCATAACAACAAGCAGTGTTGGCACATAACGTAAGCAATTACAACGCGCCAGCGCACGCAACATTTTGAGTAAACAACCGACGCTGTGCCCTTCTTCCCAGCTGGGCCACTAGGCAGCAAATTCGCAGGAAATAAATATAAATATAAAAATAAAATTAAATTTCAGAAATTCACCAAAATACGCTGTGAGCACATTTCAGTGCGCCGTGTAATCGAAATCGACGCCGTGGGTGGAGTGCATCCGTTGGGAATTCATTGTATGTGAGCCCCGAAGCATATTCGATGAAATTCTTAATTGATGCCATCAAATTGTTATGCAAAATACCCAGAAATAATCTTGATACACTCGTATAATGCCATGAATTTTTGGCGCTGGAGGAAACAACGTTTCAACAGTTTTGCTTCTTTGTAATAAAACACACAAAGACTTGTCGAACAAATCGACAATTTGATCGATTTTTATGAAAATCAACCAAATTTTGGCTGTTTGTTGGCGTTTGCTGTCATTGATTTGAACGGCAAACAATTCTGTGGTCGAAAACAACTCGACTTAAGACATAATTAAGTTAAAGGTGCTGCTGCTCAAAATAATAAATAATAAATTGTCCATAGTTGAACCACAGATAACTCATCAAGTAAATCTGAATATGTGAACAAAAAAGTCTATATTTTCTAAATTGACTTCTAAATAATTTTGCAGATTATTCTTATGATCTCTGGCCAACTTAAAGCTCACATTACAGTGTAATTTGTCACAATATGTATGGCAATTGTATTTGATGTAATTGCATATGGTCCTAAATTTTCTGACGTCCCTATGGCTAAACACTCGTTGGAAAGTCGCTTATTGGTGACAATTTTCCAACAATAATGGTGATGGTTACTGAGCGAGTAGACCTGAACCACATGTTGCATAGCTTTGATAGCTTTGACGGGGTGATTGATCGAGAGGGTTGAAACCTCGACTTAGTCGATATAAAAATTTAAAAACTTTTCTTAGGCTGGTATCCTTAGTTGGAAATGCCAATCGTTGTACCCGTATTGAGCCAAAATTGATCTCCAATTTTGCTGTCATACGCCTCAGAGACATGTTCTGATTTGGAGCGCTTCGTTCTGATGGTCTGATCAACTCTTAAAATGTTCTAGCCAAACCAACACGAAACACCAAACAAGTTTTGTTAGATCAATTATTTTTCCCAATAAAGACAATGTTTGATACACATTTTCTTCAAAAAAAGCATTTCATTGAAATCATACGAAGACTACTAAATTTTTTTAATTTTAATTTTTTCTTATATGAAAGACAAATTTTGTTTTTTATTTTTTACTCATTAAAAAATTCGAGTTTGTAATGTTTGTATCAGTTTAACTTTTTCGAGTATTGAAATTTTGAAAGAATTTCTTATGAGAATTTTCTTTTAACCATCATGTCCCTGTTGATGTTTGTAGATTTAAGAATAGCACTTTACTACGACTGTTTTTCTTAAAGACGAAGACAGAAAAATGTTCTTGTTCTTCACCTTTTCACCGAAAAAGGACTTCCTCTTCACCTCAAATTGCCAAATACCGCTGGAAACACATTCTTTTCTCAACTTTGTCATTCATCCATTTCATGAGTGATCTCGGTAGGGTTGCTACTTTTTTAATAATGCAGCAGTTATTATCGATCTATCGAATGTTGCCTTGAAATCTGGAATGATTTGATTTGATGCTTTAATTCCAGTAAGATTTGATTTTACTGAATGAATGAATGTTTGAATGTTTTCATGAAATCTACAGTAATTTGATTTGATGATATAATTTTGAAAACGAGGAAGATGTGATTTAAACGATCTATAGAATGCTGCCTTGAAATCGAAGAAGATTTAATTTGATCAACCTATCAAATGTTTCCTCGAAACCTGGAATTATTTAATTTGATGATCTGATCTTCATTAATATCAAAAAAGACTTGAGTTGATCGATCTATTGGATGCTGTTTTGAAATCGAATAAGAGTTGATTTGATCGATCAATCGAATGTTTTCTGAAAATCGAAGAAGATTTGGTTTGATGATCTAATTTTCCTTGAAATCTAGAAATATTTAATTTGATGATCTAATTTTCTTTGAAAACGAAGAAGAGTTGACTTGATCAATGTATCGAATGTTTTCTTAAAATCTAGAAAAACTTTATTTGATGATCTCAGTTTGCTTGAAATCGAAGAAGAATTGATTTGATGGATCTATCGAATGTTTTCTTGGAATCTAGAATGATTTGATTTGATGATCGAAGAAGAATTGACTTGATCAATCTATCGAATGTTTCCTTGAAGTCTAGACTGAATATAAAGCCTAGTCTGAATTGATGATCTAATTTTTATTGAAATTGAAGAAGATTTGGTTTACTCAGTCTATCGAATGCTGTCTTGAAACCGCAAAGAATTTGATTCTATGATCTCATTTTCGTAGGTCTTTCTTGTTGACTTTTAGTTTAGTATAGACATTTTTAATAGTTAATGGATTTTAAATACTTTGGAAACCCTCATTCTATATGATTAGAATCGAAAATGCATAAGCCCAAAAATTAGTACCTACTAAAAGATATGGTATCGAGTTCAAAGCTGAAAAAAGTGCAAGTAAAATGGACAATTTAACTCACAGTTGTTCAAATATTGCTCCTAGAAATCTAAAATTTGCGATCGACTTCCAGGAATTTCTCTTCCAGAACATATCCTTGAACTCCTAAGAAGGCCAAAATGCATATTTATGCAAAAATATTTATACAAATATATACACATAGCTTAAGATTTTTATAATATTACATTTGTGGTCGGTCGTTCGCCATGTCCTTGCATTAAAATACGCGTTGAGCATTGAACCAGAGCGACTAATACCTCTTTTGACCCCCGCAACACTGCGCACGTTTCTCGTAAGTATTTCTTAAAATTTGTTTCTTTCGAGTTATTCAACTCTTTCGTGTCAAAAAATAAAAACGTCTCCACAAATAGTCAACCATAATTTATGTAATTAAAATGGGTCGGCCTAACTTAATGCTTAAAAATGATTTGGTTACCTTCTCTCGTCAACATTTTCGCACATTTGCATATTTTGGCTTTTAAGTTTGCAACGAAAGTGAGAGAAGCCGGCGCCGCAATTTGAGTGCGGCGACGGCTGTAATTTTAATATTTATTGGCGCTGGCAACCGTCAATTTTCGGCTACTTAAAGTGGCTGGTCACGTCGCAGCTTGACTTGACCACACTTAAAATGCCCAACAGCACAAGATTTACAAGATTTGCGCCGCTTCTAAATTATTTCAATGCTCCCAATGCACCAACACAAACACACACACCACAAAGCCACCCAGCGTGGCGATTATGTAAGACAACCGAGAGGCGTTTAAAGCAGACATATGAACGAATGAATGGGCATTTCAGTTGTTAGAAAAATATTTTCAATTGTTGGCTGCGGCAATTGTTGTGAAAAGCAACAAAAATACTATCTTTCACTGAAGTACATTTTTGCGGCTAAAACAAAGCCATGCCACATTCACCAAAAACCACATAACCGACAGCAGTAAAAGTGTTTGGCACAATTTTGGCAAAAATACACAAAATTTAGACAAAAAAAAAACAAATAGTTAATGCTCGAAAGAAGGAAAACAGATACAGAAAGAAATTGAGCAAAATTTTCACACTGTTGCATGCCCAATGGGTTAAGAGGCCATTAGGGACGCATTAGAGCGTTGAGCACCACACACGTACATACATAATCGGACAGCAACGGCCACATTTGGCTACGCAGAGCGAAACTTCAATGCGGCTGTCTTCGGTCAATGCATAGATTACAAAAACAAAATGAAAAAAAACACAAGAAAGCAAAAAACAAAAGTTGAATAGTTGTGAGGAGCCGAAATTTAATATTTTCGGAAATGTTGGTAATCACAAATTTAAAATTCAAAATGTCAAACATTTAATGAAAACATTTTTAAAATTTGTTTTCATTAAATAATTCATTTAATATTTTTTAAATTTGCTGAATGATTAATATAATTTTTTATTTATTTTTTACTGAACAGTTTTGAATAGTTGAATAGTTGAATAACTATGAGGGGCTAAAATTTAATTTTTTCGGAAATGTTGGTAATCACAGATTTACAATTCAAAATGTCATACATTTAATGAAAAAATTTTTTAAAATTTTTTAGTCATTAAATAATCCATTTCCATTTTCCATTTAAATTTTTTTAGTCATTAAATAATCCATTTATATCTGAAAAATTGCTGAACGGATATTATCACTTTTTATCAGGGACCGTAAAAATTATAAGCTAAAAATAAAAATATAAAACTTATTTTTCGATTTTTACTTTGCGCTCACCGAATGAAAATTATTTGTTGATTTTTGATCAGAAAATAAAAATTATTTGTTGTTTTATTTTTTGGGGGAAAAATAAAAATTATGCGGTGAGTTTTATTTTTCACTTGCAGAATGAAAATTTATTTTTCACAAAATAAAAATTACGGGGCGAGTTTTTGTTTTTGATTTCTAAATAAGCCTCATGTGGTAAGTTCAATTTTTAATAATTTTAATTATTATTCGGTGAGCGGAAAATAAAAATCGAGAAATATTGGTTTATTGCTTTTTCGACAACTGCTTTCAAAAACAATCACTTTATTGCACTACATGATATATCTGCATTTAATAATTTTTTTGATTAAAAATATTGCGATAATAATTATTTACGGTCCCTGCTTTTTATTTTTTTTTACTGAACAGTTTTGAGGCAGAAATAGTTGAAAGTCATTAGGAAACGTGTTCAGACTTTACACATAACTGAATTGATCTACAATTCACACATTCATTAATAGGCAAAAAAATCCTCTTATAGATTTATAACTGCGAGCTTAGAAAGTGGACAGTCAAGTAGGTTGGAGTGACAGCAAGAAGGAGCTCACTTTGGTTGTAGGTAACCCATTGTGTCGGCCTGGGTGCCAAACTGCAAACTGCTGACCACTTGCAATAAATCACACTTTTCTGATTTTGACTAGTTTATGCAACATTCTTCCCTACACAACATTTGCAATATTTTCTCCATTCAACTTCCAGCTGCTTTCTTGAAAATTACTACAATGTGCCTTTGGCCACCAAACAATCGCAGACAATCATCGATCGATTTGTCTCCCCCATCGATTCGTTCAACTCATACGAAAACGAAATTCGCAAAGTGATAGGCGACCACTTGGCAGCTGTTGCAAGTGTAAACATCTTTCAAATGTAATTAATCAAAAATCACTCCATCAATTAAGCGCACTTAAGTGTTGCCTTTCGGCCAAGTGCGCCCCCGGGTCACGTGCGCAAACATAGCAACGCGCATTCGTTCAAACGGCCATCGGTGTCACTGGGCTTTCTACACCAATGCGGAACTTTTCAGTCGCAAATAAGTCTTTATTTGTTTTATCATTTTTGTTGTTTTTATATGACGCTTTGTGTGCTTGTGTGTGTGTCTGTATATATTAAAAGACAACGCAACGTTTCGCTTTAATTAGTGAAACATAAATGGCGGCGGCTGTGTTTGCTTGACAATTGTTGCCATTGGTGTTGCTGCCACACTCACACACACACACACACAAAATGCTTTAAGAGCTCTTAAAAGCAATTTAAATCGCAAAATCGCTTTGGAACTTTGATTGAAAGAAAAAGCAACGAAAAACGACACTCGGCAATCAATTGCAGTGAGCGCGTCCATTGAGTTGCTAAGCGGGCCAGAGGAAATTGCGTGTCGCTGGCGCTGGCCAAGGCGGCGTCGACGAGGACCTGGCGTCAGGTAGCAGCTATATTTGCTGTTTGATGCAGCGCGGCACATTTTATTAAAACATCAAAATTTAATTACCGCATAATGACTAACAGAAATGAAGCACAACTTGTCCGGGGCCAGTATTGGACTAATAAAGCCGTAATGGAAAGTGGACAACAATTTTATAGAGTGAAATGAAATAAAAATTGTTTAATAAATCAATTTTTTGTATTTTTTGTATTTTGCTTATTTGCATACGAAAACCTAAAAATTTCAATTTTATGCAACAAAAATGCTTTGGATGCTAAAAAAATTAATTAAGCGACCCAAAAAAGAGCCTAACTTTGACCATTTATTTTGCAACTATGGAAAAGGTATGAGAATTTCTTTTCAAAGGGTATATTGAGCACATATTGAGGTATGCAAAGAAAATTGTTTCTTATTTTTTTTAAATGGTGGCGAAAACGTCACGCTTTGAAATTGTCTTGTTTTTTAACTCCCAAACGTGTGGACGGATTTCTCATAAAGTATAAAACCGGAACCAAAAAACAAATACATTCTATAATCTATGTTCTTTTGTGTATGGTAATACGTAGAGTTCTCTTTTAAATAAATTTTTGTACAAATTGTGGACTTTTGAAAAAAAAGTATTGATTTTTGGTAACACAAATTGTCAGTTAATTACACTGTGCAAGTCGAAAATTCAGACATGGGGGGGATCTTCAGAGGACTTTTCTATAGGTATACTGAGTTGAGATCCAGCCGTTTGGTAAGATTGGCCTAGTTTAAGAGAAATCCGACTTTGAAGTTTGCTCATTTTAGTCGAGTTCGTCGCTTAAGTCTTCGAACGTTTAAATGCTAATAGGTCCTAAATCGTTCCGAATATCGCTTTACTGTCTTCGGCAAGTTTGTAGATATTTTAACGACCAACAAATTTGCTTAAGACACCAATCCATAAAAAATACATTCAAACTGTGTTTTCGACAAAAATGCCCCAAAAACCCCACTTTCGTCGAGGCATAAAAACAGTATAGCGAACCCTATACTTGAAAATGTATATATAATTTTATTGAAAAGTAAGTATGTTAAAATCCAAAATCTCCTTGATCACGTGTCAACATTTCATTATTCTCGCTTCATTCATTTTGTATCTATTTATTATTTAAAATACTGATACTCAAAAAAATTAGAATTTTTGTACTTCAGTAGACTTGCAGCTTCCGCCTTTTTTTAAATAACTTTCGAACCAATAAAGTTAGAGTAATGAAATTTTGACACGTGATCAAGGAGATTTTGGGTTCTGACATACTTACTTTTCAAGAAAATTATATATAAATTTTCAAGGATATAAAGGATTAAAATTTTCAAAGGACCTTTTTCATATTCTTTTTTTTACAAATAGATAAAAAATCAATTTTATTTAAATTCTTAAGCCTTTCCTCTTTCATTCGGTATACATGTCGCCATATTCTAACGAGGTTAAGTATATTTTATATTTTTTATATTTTTTATCCCCTTCAAAAGTAAAGTCCTTTTAAAAGGATAAAGGATGTAGAAATGAAAAACTGAGTACGCAGTATTACTATATTTGGTCTCTAGTTTCACGCACATATGGATTTTTTCCGGTGTGAAAAATGCTGTCGCACGGTGTAATAGGACCTTAAGTTGGTCCTTCCACTCTAGACACGGTCTCTTTCGCCGTCGACTTCCATCTACCGCATCGAAAACCGAGGAAGCTTCGGCGAACTTCATTGTAGAAGGACGATTGTGCAAAGCCCATTTCTCTCAAACACCCCAAGGCCCGCTATGCCGTTTCGTAACAGTGTCCAACCGCGCCATAAAGGAACACGAGCAGTTTGAATGTCCCAAAGAGTGCAAGTTTTGCCCATTGCAAGAGGTCTCTGCTACTGAATTGCCTACTGAGACCGTAGTAGCATCCAGGCTGACATCATTGGTGCTGTTTGTGACGGTGCCAAGGTACCTGAAGATCTCGACGAAAGACCCCAGTCGCTGCGAGTCCCTGCGTCTAGACAGCACAAACTTCGCCTTGCCCCCATTTGACACCAGACCCATTTTGGCAGATTCTCCTTCGATTCGAGTACACTTTCTTAACAGAGCCTAACACTTACTTTGAACCATTCGATTAGGTTCGAGTGCATGAACATAGAATTAAACATAAAATCAAAACTTAAAACTTAAACAAAAACGCCTTCAACCATAAAATTTGCCTATCGTCAAGCAACTCAGATGTTACGTATACGCCACACAATCGATGCGCATTCCATACTGTTACTTGGTTGCCGCCTTGTTGTGATAAATCATCGAAAGAGCTGCAATTAAAATGGTGAGAGAAATGGCCTGTCTGGCTTTTAACTTTCGCAAGGCGCTAATAAACTTCTGCCGCATTCAATTGGTAAATGGAATTTATGGCCAACGTCACTGGCTCGAAGCCGGCCTGTTGCCGCGGCCATTATGGGCAGCAGTCGGCCGTTGTTGTGCGGCCGTCGTTTCAGCCGGTCGCACGCCGCCCTTGTCGGTGTGACTTTGATAGATAAATGACAGCACGCAGCTGACGCGGCGTTGAGTTGAAGCCATAGGCATTCATCAGAAGACTGGCTGTGCTGGCTGCAAGGACGACGAATTTTGCCAATTTGTCAACATTTCGCGCAAAGTTATGACATGGTGAAGTTTGGCCCTTAATTTACAATAAGTACAATGATTGTCATAAATAGGCCCACCACTAATATTGGGCAGTAAAAGCAACAACAACAATACATATTAACAACTCCATACACACACACCTTGCGCTGGACAAACGATGAGCGAAAAATGTCAACTCGAACGCGGAGACAGCAATGTTGATGAGGGATAGTAATGACGACAACAACGCCAACGATGAGTTTTAGTTGCCCGACAGCGCATTAATCATGCATTAATATCCTTGAAATGAATTTATAGATTTTACGCGCACTTACTCGGTCTGACGCTCGCAAATGAAGTAACAGCGAAAATTGTGCGCGCGCATTAATTGCTGCTACAGCTGTCAGTTGCCGGTTGACGTCCGCAGTGTCTAAATATTTCATGGCTCGCAGTGGTGACGAGAGAGTGACGCGTCGCGTTGCCCTCCTCCGGGTGCGTTGTATTCATTGGTGGCGCGAGGTCAGTGGCGCGCCCTGCAGCTGGTGGCGCCCCAGTCGCGCTCGGTCGGCCTGTCGAATGCGTGTTTGTGATTTGGCGGTCATAAAAATGTACATTAAATGTTTTTCATGTCGAAGTCGCTTATTATGGGCCATTTTGTTACATTTGGCTTTGTTTTTAGTATATTCTTGGCTTGGCTGTTTTATTCGTTAAATTGAAATTTGTAGCATTCCATTTGTAAGATTTCATTTTTACGATTTCGTGCGAAAATAATTTGCGCTAATTTCATTCGCCCCCGAGTGCCCACTGTACCAGCTCACAGGCGGTCATAATGCGATATGAGATCCCGCATTGCGCCAGAGCGGCTTTTTACGGCGCGTGCTTTAAAAGTTCACATTGCACAGACGCACACAAAGAAGAAGCGAACATAAAATACTTGGTGAATGTTTAAGGAAAATTTTTCGACTCGAGTGTTAATTCGCGTGCACACACACATAAAGTTAGATAAATTAGAAATTGCAACTTTTTAAGATTTTATTTTTCGCATATTTTCAACATATTTATTTTGTGCATTAATTTATGAATTCATATACAAATGAAAGCGGAACTATAAATGCCGATACCACAAATAGAAAACAACGCTGACAGTTTGGCTTTCGGATGATTTTCTTATGGACGGTAAAAAAAAGTAGAAATATTTCAGTCCGTTATGACTGGTTCACTTATTGGCTGCGCATTGACTTTAATAGACATTTTTACTCTCAAAGGGTTGTCGAACTCAGTTCCAGATTTTTACTTTACTACTTTATACTTTAGTCATGATTCATATTAAAATGCGGCCCTATAAAAAATCGGCTTTAAGATGGGCATAACTAGCTCATTTATTTTCAAATGATGACTGAAGTTTAAGTGATATTCAAATCAAATTGCATTCTGATATTTCAATTCCATTGAATTGTATTGGATTGGATTGGATTGGATTGGATTGGATTGAGTTAAATTGAATTGGATTGGATTGAATTGAATTGGATTGATTTGGATTGAATTTAATTGAATTAAATTGGATTGGATTGGATTAGATTGGATTGAGTTGGATTGAATTGGATTGAATTGGATCGAATTGGATTGAATTGGATTGGATTGGATTGGATTGGATTGGATTGGATTGGATTGTATTGTATTGGATTGAATTGGATTAAATTGGATTGAATTGAATTGGATTGCATTGAATTGAGTTAAATTGAATTGGATTGGATTGGATTGAATTGAATTGGATTGAATTGGATTGGATTGGATTGGATTGGATTAGATTGGATTGTATTGGATTGTATTGTATTGGATTGAATTGAATTGGATTAAATTGGATTGAATTGAATTGGATTGCATTGAATTGAGTTAAATTGAATTGGATTGGATTGGATTGAATTGGATTGGATTGGATTGGATTGGATTGGATTGGATTGGATTGGATTGGATTGGATTGGATTGGATTGGATTGGATTGGATTGTATTGTATTGGATTGAATTGAATTGGATTAAATTGGATTGGATTGGATTGAATTGGATTGACTTGAATTGAATTGGATTGGATTGGATTCAATTGAATTGAATTGAATTGAATTGAATTGAATTGAATTGAATTGAATTGAATTGAATTGTATTGAATTGAATTGAATGAATTGAATTGAATTGGATTGGATTGCATTGAATTGAATTGAATTGAATTGAATTGAATTGGATTGATTTGGATTGAATTGAATTGGATTGAATTGGATTGGATTGGATTGGATTGGATTGAATTGGATTGGATTGGATTGGATTGAATTGGATTGGATTGGATTGGATTGGATTGGATTGGATTGGATTGGATTGGATTGGATTGGATTGGATTGGATAGGAAATTAAGTTTTACGGTTAGCAAATTCAAAGCACAGTAGTACGATCGGCATGTCTGGGTTAATCAGGTAGCTGACTGACAGATCAGAGCTCAGAGTCTGTGACAACGAAACGACATTTCTTATCTAGTAAAGTTTTTGAGGCTTCTGGAGATAGAAAGTAAACAATGTGAAACACATCCTCTGTCCAAACCTCCACTTCACAGCCATAAAATCCAGAAACTGACATCATCTGGGACTTGCCATGAGGCTCTCTAAAATATAAAAAATCGGATAAAATTGCTGTGTTTTTGCGCAAATACTGGCAAACAGTCAGAAGGAAACAGAAAAAATGTGCAGCGTTTATATATAATTCAACAGAATCTACAACTACAACTAATACCTATAACAAAAAGTTAAACTTATTCATTATTAAATTTGGTAAAAAACAATTAAATATATCTTCAGAATGATGAAGCCACTTACGTATCCATTAGTGCGGCATTTACTGTGCAAATGCTTCTCTACCTAACATAACCTAACGTAACCTAACTTAAACACATAGCAGCTCTAGTTGGTTCATTGATGGCATGATTTCATAAATTGTTCTGGTACACACAGTGGCGCATGCAAGCGGCTATTGTGCTGTTTAAACCTCCCAAATATCTGTTTAAATTTAAGTAAATTCAAGTCCATCTAAAACTCCCCCACTACATTTACTAAGTTAACCAATAAACTTGAGCAACAAACTCGAGCTTAGCCGTCTGTATTATACTTAAGTAAAGTAGCACGAAAATTATAGCAGCAAGAAAATTATACCCCAAAATACTTAACTAAAAAGCACTTTAAGCTACTCGATGATGGTATTTATGAATACTTAGTACTTGTATTGTTCTGGCATGAGTTTTGGTTTTAGGTACTTTACTTTTTCTGTCTGTCTATCCCGTCCTTCTTCATCGATTTTAGCGCCCCCCGCTTAAATCCATTTTGGTGCCAAAAAGAAGGCAATGAAGTGCCCCAAACTCGATGAGGATGAGCCACGAATCGAACTCGAGCTTAGCCGTTTGTATTATAAGTAAAGTAGCACATCAGACAAAGAAAATTATACCCCAAAATACTTAACTAAAAAGCACTTTAAGCTACTCAATGATTAAGCTATTTATGAGTACTTAGTACTTGCATTGTTCTGGTATGAGTTTTGGTTTTAGGTACTTTACTGTTTCTGTCTGCCTATCCCGACGTTCTTAATTGATTTTAGCGCCCCACGCTTAAATTCATATTGGTGCCAGAAAGAAGGCAATGAAGTGCCCCAAATTCGATGAGTATGAGCCACGAATCGACGACGCAATTGAATTAAAACCATACAAATTCGCTGAAATGAACACAGATACACATCAAACGCTGGTAAAAACGGCTTGTTTTTGACGGTTTGCTATGCTTATTGGAAAAGTTGTGCGAGTGGAATCGGTAAAGGATACACAGACAATAATTATTCTGCCTGCAGTTGGCATTTTGCAAATTGATTGAATTATATCGGTCGTTTTTTTGCAAAGATTTGAATGCAGATTGGATTGTAGGGTTATGCTGAAACATGATTAATGGAAGTAGAATGTAATATTTGAAATATGTTGCCTAATATGCGCCTCTAAAAATACTGTATTTACTTAATATTTGTCACGTTGAGTAAATTGAAATTGTGCTCAGAACAGTTGATTGGCTTGAACTTAATTAACCCCATAGTACAAATGTCGCGTACAGGCAACCAGACTGGAAAACAATGCCTTCAAAGTTGTCAAGGTGTTTGTTTGGCTTAAACAACAGAAACGAAAAACAAAAACTCATTCTTACTAGCAGTTGTTACCAAAGACTATTTAATTAGTAAGTGAAATATTTTTGGTGTTACTGTGGTCTCAATGAGTAAAAGAATTGGAGCTGACCAGCTCTCGCGCCGAACAAAATGGATGCTCTGGCTTAGAGGTTTACTGGTTACTAGCAGAGCCTCTCGGCTTTGCACGCAAATTTGAAGTCTATGGGGGGAATAAATCAAGTTCTTCTTAACCCTTTGTTGATCCGGCCAGATTTAAAAAAAAAAATACTTATCTAATTATTTCTCATTTGAAGTGCTTTCACCACATTTGAAGGCAATTGGCGCTTTAAGTTCTGTTTCCCCATACAAACTCTTAACTCATCGTTGACCCTGTCAGAATTTTATATTAAAAAAAAATAAAAAAACACGTGTAAATTTATTTCTCACAAAGAGTACTTTCACCAAGTTTGAAGTCAATAAATCCATTATTAATTAATTCATGTTTTTCACAGTTTCTCCATCTAAACTTTTAAGTCGTCGTTGACGCCGTCAGTTTTTTATTTGCGAAAAAATAAAAAACACGTATCGAACTATTTCTCACTAAGAGCACTTTCACCAAGTTTGAAGTCAAAAGGCGTCAAAAATCATGTTTCTTCGTACAAATTTTTAACCTTTGGTTGACCCCTTTATGTTTTGATATTAAAAAAAATGAGAAACACCTGTAAAATTATTTTGGTTTCAAGTGTTTTCACCAACTTTGAACTCAATAGGTCCATCGGTTCATGGTTTTTTCGTAGTCTTCCGTTAAATTTTGATTTTTGAAAAATTTAAAAATACGTGTAGAATTATTTTTGATTTGGAGTATTTTCACCAAGTTTGAAATCAATAGCCCCATTAAATCACATTTCTTCATGCAAACCCTTAACCCATGTTTTGCCCCTTTAGAGCCCAAATTTAATTTTTATATTTTTTTAATTTTAATTTTTTTTAAGATGTACCTAAAGTTCAAGTTTCATAATTGTAGCTTTAGCGGTTTGGGCTGGGCGATGATGAATCAGTCAGTCAGTCAATCAGGACAAACAATTATATATATGTTTATTGATAACTCATAACGATTCTTTTGAGGTTTATGTTTATTCTTAAAGGGTCATTCAAATAGTCAAATAGTTTCCCGTATAGAGCACCGACACAGGGACAATGAAAATCGGGTTTTCTTCATAGACAAGGTGAGCCACAGTGCCCGGCAGATGCCACAGTCAGTCCTACTGCGCCATGAAGAAGTTGTTTATCCTTTAAGTTTTGCATAGCGTTATGTTTCTTTAACATTTATAGGCAACTCAAATGACGACTGCATGATGACTGAGAATCATACACAAATGGATAATTTTTAGGATTTTAACCCTATCGCTGCAGATTTTTACTGGGGAAAGTTAAAATTTTGAATTTTACGTTTTAGGCTTCTATGTGGTTATATAAGCAACATTCCATAAGAAATTTTTGAATTTTTATATTGGGATCCTCTATTTTAGAGTGTTTTTCTATGAGAGCAACCACATCGTTGTGGCTGTAATAAATACTTAAACATAAAACTTTTTACGCATAACGAAAATTTGAATGTTTCTTCATTTACTTCAGCCAAAATGAAAAAAAAAGTATCTAAATTGAAAGAAAACGTCAAATTAAAAAGTTATCTAATTTTTCTGCATCTTCTTCCTTTACTATGTCAAGATATAGCATTAAAAAAACGTGTATACTTCTCTTCTGTAAGCTTAAACATTCAGGTTATTAATTTCGTATTTTTCCTAAAACTTCAAACTATTCTAAGGACCAATAAAAAATGTTTTCCTGGAACCATAGAGGGTTCAGACGTCCACAAAGTAGCATGTTGCCCTATGGCAAAAAAATAGCGGAAGGGTTAATGTAAATTCTGAACGGTGAATTGAAGCAGGTGAAACTTCTCCTAAAGCAATTCTTTTATTGAGTATTAAAAAGTTGCAAAAAAGTATAAAAACCGAGCTCTCGAAAATCTCAACCCACGGTAAAAATCGTCTTTTCCACTGTTGTCAGCGCTGGCTCCAAGTTTTTTAACATTGGCAGCTGAACGGGCAGTTTTTGAGCGCAACAGTTTTAATATTTGGTGTTTCCTGATGATGAAAGTTTAAACTAATGTTTCTGCAATTTGTGCATTAAATTATTGCAGCACTTTTTAAAATTAAATCCAAATTGTTGCCATTACTCAAAAGTTCTTAAACATAATTTCACTGAAACATCAACACATCTTCAACGAATGTAGACGATCATAATAGCTTCAGTGAAGTTTGTTGCAGAGTTGCGCGCTCTAAAGAGAAGCAAATACAAGTGACAAATTGTAGCTCATAAGCAGCGACTGTTTGATGTTCTTCCTCACTTGCGACCGGAGACAGTTGGCGGCAGTGCAACCACCAAAGTTGCACCCAACAAGTTGACGACGACCACAAAAATTTGGGCCAAGGGGGAGGAGACGACAAACAAATAGCGCACTTAGCAACAAAAAAGTGCAATAAATAAACGCGCAATAGGAAAAACATCAACACAAACACACCTACACACACACACACACACAAGTGTACAAGTGCACATAACTGTGTGCAGCGATGAGGAAGATGCAACAGCTGCCATGAAACCCAAACCGAAAGCCAGCTTTTTGCATTTGTTGTTGGGCCCCAAACGTGTACGTGGCTGTGATGAGTTGGATGCATGCGCTGGGAACTGCAAAAGCAGGAAGATGCTTACACAACAACAACCACTGCACATAAAAGAAGAAGTAAGCAATGCGAGTTGGTGCATGCGGAAAGTGAAAGTGGTCGAAGAAAAGGCAACAATTGTGGCAGAAGAAGATGTGCCATGGCCAACGGCACCCGCAGCGGCAGCGTCGCAACGACAAAACGACAGCGACGCAGATGAAGAAAAAGAAGAAGAAGCCAAGCGACCGCAGTTGAGGAAGCAGAAACAGTAACCGTGTCAAAAGAAGGCAAAATAATGCAGGCGGTCAAGTGAAGAAATGAAGTAATGATGATTTTTTATTTTTCCTTCTCTCTTACTTGGTTTTTGTTTTTCATTGCTGTTGTTTTTGTTGCTTTTCGACATTTTTAATTGCAGCAGCAAAACTGCGCAAGCAAAGCGTAGCTGGCCAAAAAATTGATGAGAGTACAAAGCAACGCTGAAGACATTCCAATGCAGCGAACGAAGCAGCGGATCGGCAAAGGCGCGGCGCGGGTATTACTGTTAGCGCTTCATTGGCGACGCTACTGTTCGGCTGTGGCGCTGACTGCGGCTGTGGCGACGGTGGGTGTAGCTCTGCTCGTTGGCGAATCAATGGTGCGAATGAAAGGCGCTAAAAAAAGTTTCTTTGCACTTTGCTTGCACTCTTCGTAAAGTTCATTAAACGCGCGCTGAATGTTGCTATTTTTGTCATTTTTTTTATTTGTTGTTTTTTTTTCTCGTTTGCTCCAAAATGTTGTCGCTGTTGTTTGGGTCTTTTGTTTGTGTGCTTTGTTGTTGCATTCGTTGATTTGTTGTTATTAGTCCGCGCCGACTGCAGTGTTGGTGCGAGGCCACTTGGCTGCTTCATTGTTCACGCTCGAGTGGCATCAATTGTTAGCAGCAAAGTCGTCCCATCCCAACAATTGCCAACTTTTCTTTTGTTGCTACAATTTTTGTTTTTGCATCTTTTGAGCATTTTCCTTTCTTTCAGACTTGGAATTTTTGGTTTTTATTTTTTTTCCATTGCACTGCATTTCAGTTGCCATAATTAAAATGGACATTTTTAGGTTCCAAACGGAAACAGGTCATTTTCAGCCATGCTCCGCGCAGCCCTTGGCCGCTGTCACTTTGTGTCACTTTGAAACGAAGCAGCGATGAGGCTACGAGCTAAGCAGTGCCAGTGGCGCACATAGGATTCCATTTTGGTGATGGGAGACAACTTTTGAGCCGAATACCATTCAAAACCATATTTTGTACCAGCAATATTTGTGTCTGGGGGGTTTGAACCCCCAAACCCCCTCTATATGCGCCACTGAGCAGTGCTACGCCCGTATTTGCGCATTTTCCATCACAACAAAAGTTGCTAATTAATTTCAATTGCAGAGCGGGCGCCGGCTACGCGTGTCACGCCGTGTCAGAAAAATTCGCCATGAAGAAAATAGCAAAAGAAAAACTCTAAAATATTCAAATTAGAAGCACTGCGCCAGAAATTTGCCTTTCCGCCTTAAAGTTTATACGTTGACAAGCGAATTGTCTTTGCACTGATTGAATAACTTGAGGACAGTGTCCTGTCGCCGTGTTGTTATTGTTCCACCTGCCACCCACTATGCGCTTCTAAGTAGTCGGTGGTCCATCGCTGCTTTGTTTTCACTTTGTTTTGCCGTTCGCATTGCTGGCCGTGTTGGCTCGTGCGCATAATTGGTCAAACAACACTTTGTTTGAATACGTTAGCGTCAATGTAATTAACACTGGAAGGGGAAAAGCGCAATCAACATGTTCCAACGCCACTCAACGCAACTCAGACTCCTCACAGCCATTGCGGCTGCTTCGCCACACGCCAACCGATCGTCTAATGGTCTTCGACGACGTATGGGATAGTCGAATTATCAAATAGCTTTGGAAACATTTTCAGCTCGTCAACACTCGAACGGTGGCTGCCGATTTGTCAGGCGGCTGTCATAAATCATTTACATAAATGCCATAAATCACGCGCGACGCCGAGCACAAGTCGCAGTCGTAAATCTTTGGGCGAGCAATTTCACCACTTACTTGGCCAATGATTGCCCCGATCGCCAATTTGTTCATGAATAATGAATGAACAGCTTTGGCGTTTAGTGGAAAACGATTTGGTTTTGGTGTTAATTGCTGTAATAGCATTAAATATTTGGTAAGTGAAGTTGCGTTGTGTTGGTTCTAATGTCAGAGCGAAAGTTTAATTAGATTAAAAGCTGCCTCGAGTGACACTTTTAAGATGGGTGGAGGCATTTCAGAAAGAGTGTAGGGTAGCTATCAAATCAACAAATGTTATGAAAAGCTATTCAACAAACTGTAATCGGTGTCAACAGCTTCCCTCGGGGACCCTTCAGACCATGTCTTCGCGTGTCTTCACAAGGGATCTATACATCGCTTCGTGCTTAAGATTCAAATCACACATAAAGCGATCAACTACTTATGAAGTTAAATACATTTTGCTGGCCTCCATAGTGCGCTGGCTTCTCACACGAGAGGTTCGATTCCTAGCTCGAGATGGTGAAACACTTGTCTACTTCTATCGCAGATGAGAATTACAGGAATGGCACAAGTGCGCTCTTGGAAGGCAATGGCAAAACCTCCAAGTGTGAAAAAAAAATTGCCAACCGCCGTTCAGATTCGGCGTTAAACTGTATACTCCCCCCTTCCTACTTCCTTAGGAAATGTGTGTTGTAACACAGTGTTTCATACACATTTCAAACATGTGGAATTTTTGGTATAACAACGGGCCCATATAGAGGCAATCACTACAACCTACCTACCTACCAAAGTACATCCAGAAAAAATTGATCTCATGTTACAGAGTTGGTCTCAATAGGACAGACAAGGATTTTGAAAGTGCCGCCAAGACTACTTCCTTCTCATCTCCGAAGCGCATCTCCTGAAGCAATCGCTATACGCCAAGTTGTATACATCTCCTGACTTAATGCCTAGCGGTGATCCCAGGGGGGGTTAAGCGTCCGGACGAGAGCAGGATTTAGCGATTTAAGGTCCCGCACTGACCTAAGGGTTTTAATGCTTATCTCGTCGTTAAAAAAAAATTATATAGATCCGGCGGCCTGTAAGAGGTGTAACTCAGAGCTTATATATATCTGGTTTCGCTCTCTGAAAGTTTGCAAACCTGCACCACAGTGACCGATATGTACCAAAGTTCATTATTTTGTTACAAAAAGAGTTCTTCAGGTTTTTTTTAATTTTCTCTCGACTTTCGTAAATAAATACAGATATGGATACTTATGATCAATAGAAGAGAAAGACCGATGACGAAAAGAATGTTCTCGGTTTCAGACGAAGCGCGTGAGGCAAAGGTTCCTGTAGGGAGCTGTAGAAAGTTATGAATGTGTATGTGTCAGTTATCTGTATATATATAGTCATGTTTAGCCTGACCAACTGGGTGGTTCATCATCGCTAAGCCTAATGGATGGAGGGCAAAAAATGGGGTATGGTTTTATAAAGAAAAAGGAATTTTAAGTGAAGACATTCCAAATTAAAATTATGTCGAAACTTTTTCAGTTTTTCAACAATGCATTAAAATTTGTATATGGAAAAACTGTGTAAAAGAAATATTTGGTTTCAAACATGGTAAAAACAACTTCATATATATAATATATATACTATATATAAGAGTTTTTATAAAAAAATATAATTCAATGGGCTTATTGACTTCAAACTTGGTGCATATACTTCAAAAGATAAAGAATTATATATATGTTTTTCCTTATTTGAAATTTCAAATCTGACGAGGTCAACAAAGAAACGTAAGATGAACATGATTTATTGGTCTCATTGATTTAAGGCTTGAAGAAAGTATTTCAAATTAGAAATATTTCAATGCATATTTTTTAGTTCTCGAAAATCAACATCTGACGGGAAAAATTGTTTAGGAATTTATGTGAAGAAATATATACACCTTATTCTGTTTTTACACGGCCTTTTTACACGGTTTTGATTTAACACGGTTTGAAAATAAAAATTTTTTTTAATTTTTTTACAAGATTTTATTCCATTTAGTACGAAAACTTCAAAATTTTTTAATTTTCACACCGTGTTAAATCAAAACCGTGTAAAAAAAGACCGTCTAAAAACAGAATAAAAGAGAGTAAAAACTGTTTCAATGAACTCAAAATTGCATGCGTGCAAAGTCGCCGGGAACTGCTAGATGTTACTTATCTTTTCACTACGATCCAGAGAATGATGAAAAGTTTACCATAGCTAGACTATGGTAGACCGCGAAATTCCCGAAAAGGACAATATTGCTGTTGGCTATGGATTTCATTGAATTAGAGTAGTTTTTTTAACTATTAATGCTTTTAACGCAACGTAAGTTAGATATTTATGAAAGATGATAATTTACCTAAGAATCAAAAAATTGTTTCGTATAAATTTCGTTGTCTCTCATAGATCCAGTGGCGTGCACAAGGAGGGTTTTGGCGGTTCAAACCTTCCCCAAACACCAAAATTCCTGGTAAAAAATATGGTTCGAATGGTATTCGGCTCAATAGTTATATGCAAACCCTTCCCCCTTAAAATGAAATCCTGTGTGCGCCACTGCATAGGTCACAATGCTTGGAATTTTCTTCAGAAGTCCTATGTGCGGTCACCTATGTGACTGAATAAGTTGCAGCCTTCACTTCAGCTCTAAAGAACCAAAGGTGAATGTAAGAACAAAGCAAAATATGTGACGGAATTCCATTTTGAATTCCAAGTGTAAGTATTTTTGATTTGCAACGATTACAAAATGGATTCATATTTCACATTGAAAAGATCCCAGACACAAACTCCAACCCTGATCTCAAATCATATGAACACACAAGTTTTTTTAGATTTTGATGAGATGAAAATGAAGAGATAATATAAAATAGTAATCAGCTAAAAGGTATAAAATTTCCGTAAAATTTCAAGTCTTGAAAAACATTAAATTTAATTGAAATAAATCAAAAGGTATTTAAAAACCAAATAACTTAAAATTAAACGAGCCTTAAAAGATGCCTAATTCCCTTATCAAAACTATATATGTATGTATAGCACATTTTGCTCTAAAGTTATGTGCCATTTAAAATGCTCTCACATTACAACACCAAACAGCATCGCTTCCGTAATGTTATCGAATGCGATACTACGCACTCGAGTTGCGCAAATATTTACCGACCGAGCGGCAACCCAGCCATTACAACGAATAACTCTTGGCCACGCTTGGGCCACTTTACGGGCGTTGTTCAAACACTTTTTACGCTGCTCTTTTCCCTATTTCCACAACTACAACACTTGCTGCCATTCTATTTTGCCGCTCGACTGATGCGGAGACGGCGCTGCTCTCCTTCGGCTGTCCTTGAGCAGCGCGTGCAGCGTGTCCTGCGGATCTGGCGTGGGTGCTGATGCACTGTCCACTGTACATGGCATTTTTTACGAGTTGTCCTTTGCCGTGCCAGTTGTTGGCCACGACATGGCACTCTCGTGTGTGTGTGTGTGTGTGTGTGTGTGCAACTGTTTCGCTTTTCTGATTGCTGCATGGACGGCCTTCTGGGAGCTGCGCTGGCGGAAAAAGTTTCTATTCACTGGGAAATTGATTTAAGCGCGGCATGGACAGTCGTCCATTGGGACCAGTCGAGAGCTGTGCTCTGTCAGGCGGCGATGGCAATTTGACGGCAATAAAGCGCATTCAAGTCGACGTGGTGGTGCACTAGTAAATTGAAGATATCGACTGCTTGCTTTGGCAAAAACTTACTGTGGACCAGGTTCGTAGCCAGAACTTGGTCATGGTGGGGAGGGGGGAGGAGGTTTAAAAAAATTGTTTGGCCAATTTAGTATTACATGCTTTTTAAAGTAAACTAAATTTTTCAAAGAGAGCAATTTGTGGTGGTGCCACCCATATGCGGCTTAGTGCATTAGAAATTTAATGAAATTTGGTTCACTATAAGCGAAGTTATTATTATTATTATTGATGGGGATGATGCACTGCGACCTGTAGATCTATTGTGCCCCCTTCTTGGACTTCACAGACTGTCAGTGAGTCCGGTATCCAGCAGGAATTTAAATATACTTCCTACACCTCTGGATACCCAGTCCGTACCTGGTATAAGATGGCCCCCCAGGTGTTTCTTTTTTTTATGCATAAGTACAGGGCACTCTCCTAGTATATGTAATGCAGTCTCGTTTTCCTGCAAGCAGAACCTGCAATACCCGTTTTCACGGATTCCTAGTTTGGCCAGATGATAATTCAATCTGCAGTGCCCTGTTAGCATTCCCGTGATAATCCTTAGATTATTTTTTGATAAAGTCATACATTCCTCGAATCGTTTCCTATTATAGGATCCGATAACCAGCTTCGAATGCTCTAGACCTGGTTGATTTTCCCAGTATTGATTCCTTCTGGTTATCTCGTCCTTTCTCAGTAGG
Organism: Melieria picta; assembly: GCA_964056695.1. Taxonomy (NCBI): domain Eukaryota; kingdom Metazoa; phylum Arthropoda; class Insecta; order Diptera; family Ulidiidae; genus Melieria; species Melieria picta. Next base: position 105,465,546 of record OZ057398.1, on the reverse strand, counting down.
ATGGAGGAAGCTCCTTTTCCCAAACCACAAAAGGGTTCAGGGCCGACAAAAGGTGTGGAAATTCCCTTCCTTGCCAGTTCGTCGGCCCTTTCGTTTCCCTCAATGCCAGCGTGGCCCGGAACCCAAAGTACCCAGACCTGGTTGTAACGGCCAAGTTCGTTAAGCTTCTTAAGGCACTCCAAAACCAGTTTCGAGGACACCTGGTAGGATCTAAGAGCCTTGATTGCCGCTTGACTGTCGGAGAGGATAGCAATCTTTCGGTTCCGGTATCCCCTCGCCAGATTGAAATAAGCACACCTTTCAATGGCGTATATTTCCGCCTGGAAGATAGTGGTGTGTTTTCCCGTAGGTTCCGAGTATCTTATCCTCGGCCCGTATACGCCTATCCCGGTACCCTCCTCCGTTAAGGAGCCATCTGTGTACCAGGATATCATATGCTGGTCTATCAGATACGTTCCGATATACTTACCCAGTTCCTTTTGTTACTAAGTTCAGTTTTAAATCCCTCGACAAAACTGAACTTTAGTGAGATTGTGTCCCTCGGTATTGCAATGTCAGGGTACTGATTTGTAAGAGTATCAATCCTCTTACGGCTCAGGAAGCTCTCATTCCCGATATTTATGTCAGTCATCCGTAGAAGAGCCCTCTTCGCCTGGGTCTGTATGTGTAAGTGAAGAGGTGTTAGTTCGAGGAGAACCTCTATGGATGCTGTTGTAAGCGAAGTTATTGCGTCCGAAGTAAAAGTATGTCTTTGTGACTGGTAAAAAAATTCGATGCTAATTTGCAAAAAACAAGTATTAAGTTTTGCTTTAAAGTTGGTAAAACCTTAACCGAAACATTTCAATTGATGAACCAAGTTTATGGTGATGATCGTTTATCCTGGGGCAGACTTCATAAGTGGTACACGCGATTTAAAAACGATTATCAGGACATAAATGATGACCAACGTGTTAGCCAACTGAAATCCGCGATCACCACAGATTCCATCAAAACTGAGCCAAAGCCATCAAAGATCAGCGAAAATCTACTAGAAATTGGATTTAACCTTTGCTTTCCTTATACCCACCCGGGTGATCTTTTTAATATTCATGTTCAATATCTGCCAGAGTATTTATCCAATGTAGTTATGATGTCGACTTACTAAACAGATTCGAAAGTAGATATCAATAACATAAACAAATATTTTAAAAAAAATATTATTAATGTTTTTTTGTTATTTTGTATACCAAATACCCACACGGGTGATCCCAGGCGCTCCCACCACCATTTTGAATAGAACTCACACAAATTTTCAGTATGTGTTCAATAAATCCTTTGGAAAGAAATCTTCTAATATTTTCCATAGTCGCAAAATAAATCGTTAAAGTTATGCCTTTTTTCGAAAAACGGACTGTCACCAGAGGAAGATACTAAAAACTGAGGTATGGAAAAATCTCATCTATAGACACTTGTGACTGATTTTTTGACTAAAAGTCGAATTTCAACCATTAACTACTCCTCGTCCTGATGTGGCATCGTGCGACTTTCACCTTATAAACAAATGCATTTACCGATTAAACAAAAACGTTTTGAGGTCGTAGAAGCCATCCAAAAAGTTTAGACCGACATCCTGAAGGACATTCCAGCCGACGATCTTAAACACTTGTTTCATTAGATCCCATTAGATATGCTTTTAGATCATGCAAATAGCTGTACTGAGCCTGAAGTGGACTATTAAAAAAACCATATCGGTTTTACCCAAAAAATTTTTTATTATACTTTTAAATGTTTAAAAGTGAAAAGAACTTTTTGCGAATGTGGGAACGTACATACCATTATTATTATTGATGGGGATAATGCACTGCGACCTAGTAGATCTATTGTACCCCCTTCTTGGACCTCAAAGGCTGTCAGTGAGTCCAGTATCCAAGAGGAATTTTAGTATGTTTCCTAAACCTCTGGATACCCAGTCTGCACCCAATATGATATGGTCTCCCAGGTGCTTCTTTCTCTTATGCATGAGTACAGGGCATTTTCCTAGTATATGTATTGCAGTCTCGTTTTCCTGCAAGCAGAACCTGCAATACCCGTTTTCACGGATTCCTAGTTTCGTTAGATGATAGTTCAATCTACAATGCCCTGTAAGCATTCCCGTGATAATCCTAAGATTATTTTTTGATAAAGTCATACATTCCTCGAATCGTTTCCTATTATAGGATCCGATAACCAGCTTCGAATGCTCTAGACCTGGTTGGTTTTCCCAGTATTGATTCCTTCTGGTTATCTCGTCCTTTCTCAGTAGGATGGAGGAAGCTTCTTTTCCCAACCCACAAAAAGGTTCTGGGCCGACGAAGGGTGTGGAAGCCCCCCTCCTTGCCAGCTCGTCAACCCGTTCGTTCCCTTCAATGCCGGTGTGGCCCGGAACCCAAAGTACCCAGACCTTGTAACGGCCAAGTTCATTCAGCTTCTCAAGGCACTCCAATACCAGTTTCGAGGACACCTGACAGGATCTAAGAGCCTTGATTGCCGCTTGGCTGTCAGAAAGGATGGCAATCTTCCGGTTCCGGTAGTTCTTCACCAGATTGAAGTGAGCACACCTATCAATGGCGTATATTTCCGCCTGGAAGATAGTGGTGTGCTTTCCCATCGGTTCCGAGTATCTTATCCTCGGCCCGTATACGCCTATCCCGGTACCCTCCTCCGTTAAGGAGCCATCTGTGTACCAGGATATCATGTGCTGGTCTATCGGATATGTCTCCGATATACCTACCCATTTCTTTTTGTTACTAAGTTCAGTTTTGAACCGTTTGACAAAGCTGAACTTCGGTGAGATTGTGTCCCTCGGTATTGCGATTTCGGGGTGCTGATGCGTGAGATTATCAATCCTCTTACGAGTCAGGAATCCCTCCGCCCCGATATTGACATCAGTCATCCGTAGGAGAGCCCTCTTCGCCTGGGTCTGTATGTGTAAGTGAAGAGGTGTGAGTTCAAGAAGAACCTCCAAGGATGCTGTTGGACACGTTCTCATTACACGTCTCAGACACGTACATACCATGCAAAGTGATTGAAAATTTTAAATATTTTTAGGTCATGGGGGTTTCTGACACCCAAAACCCCCCTTGGCCACGCCCCGTTTTGGACACTCGACACAGATGCCCCACACAAGGCCGTTATTCGCCATTATGTTGTGGCCATTCAGAGGTGAAGTGTTGCTGAATAAAAGTGCCGAATGTATGTTTCAATAACAATAATTCAAATTTAGCTCATTGTTGAGAGTGGCTGTTGTTGTTGTGCTATGAAGGCTGCATGCAGAACAGGAGGATTAGTTAGAAGAAGTTTGTGAAGTCATTGGCTGCAGAAGCCCATTCAGTTAGTTTCTCGTATAATATTCCTTCAATCATTGATGTGAATTAAAAGTCGTGTTTTCTTAAATTTTGTCACCGTTGTTTTTTTATATACTGCGCATAATACAAATACTTAAGACTAATACAATTTGCAAAAGTTATTATTAAATGTTAATTCGCTTTGCGATGATAATATCAGCTTGGGAATAGCTTTCATTTTTCTTCGTCTTCTTTTGCTTGTTGTGTGGGGTGGGGGAGCTTATTCAACGCATCGCACTTAAACTATTAGATTCTCATTTACAACAAAAAGATCGCATAATAGATGCACAGAGTCGACAGAGTGATGCAGGGAAATGGCTTATGTACAAAAGTTAACAATACAGTAGCAGATGTCTTTATACAGAGATGCAATAGAGTGAGATAGATGGGCGTGAGATGATGGGCAAGGTTGCTAGGACCACAGACAGTTGACAGTTTAGCACAAAAACAGAGTTTGTCGCTTCTTTGTTTTCTGTTCGCTTCCAGTCCGTGCACCGATCGACGCCGGGGTCGGTCGATCGATCGAGTTCGTGTTGTGTATGTCGCGTTGAGTCGAAAATGTCGGTGCCGTCGCCGCGTGGGCGCGACACATTGGTAGTCACAGCATTTGGGCAAAATTTCCTCGATTTCGTTTGCGTCTCGTTCGGGTCCAAAACAAAAAACCGTTCACAAATTATTCAAATCAAACAAACAAAAAATTCTAAACACCTAACAAGACTAGCCAACAACTTTAGCTAACATCGCATACGGTGTGTTCGGTTGTGTTCGTCTGCGAATGCCGTCGTTGGTTTGCTTCTGCGCCGCAGCCGTTCGTGTACACTTAGTACGGGCCGGACTTGCCGGGTGGGCCGTAGTTGGAGGACGGCGCTGAGCCGTCACCGCCGCCGGAGCTGCCGCCCGAGTAGCCACCACCGCCGCCGCCGCCGCCGCCAGCGCCGAAACCGCCATCACCGCCAGCTCCGCCGCCCAGACCGCCTCCCAGACCACCGCCCAGACCACCGCCCAAACCGCCGCCCAGACCGCCGCCCAGACCAGCACCGCCGCCCACACCGGCACCGCCGCCGAAACCGCCTCCGCCTCCGGCGCCGCCGCCATCCTTCTGGGTCTTGTATTTGATGAAGTACACCTCGGGCTTGGAGGGCTGAGTGGGCGCGGGCGTGGGAATGACAATGTCCTGTTGATCCTCGGGCTTCTTGACCAGCACATACACGAGCGTCTTCTCTTCGTTCTGCGGCTGCAGCGGAATGACGGGCGCCTGGTACGAGGGCGGCGATGGCGCCTTAATGAAGATGATCTTGTAGTGCTTCTGCGCTTGGCCAATGGGAATGTTGGGCCGTGGGCGCGACTCCTCCTGCTCTGGTGGGGGCACGTGCACATAGATGTGCTTCTGCACCAAAGTGGTGCCGCCACCACCACCGCCGCCGCCGCCAAAGCCGCCAATGGCGCCGCCACCGAATCCGCCACCTGCGAAAAGAACAAACAAACCGAACTTAGCGAGATGCCACCGGCACACGAGCAGGGCCGTCACACTACACACCTCCGCCTCCGGCACCGCCGCCAAAGCCTCCCGAGCCGCCGCCAAATCCGCCAGAGCCGCCACCGCCGAATCCACCGGAGCCGCCGCCGCCAAATCCGCCGGAGCCGCCACCGAATCCACCAGAACCGCCGCCGCCAAATCCGCCAGAGCCGCCACCGAAGCCTCCAGAGCCGCCGCCGAAGCCTCCAGCGCCACCGCCGCCGCCGGGCCTATTGTAGGCGTAGCCGGCCTCGGGCCTAGCGGCAGCCAGAGCCAAACAGGACATCAGGATGAACGCTTTCATGGCAACACACAACAAAAACACACGACAAGTGGAACGTGCACGAAACTGAAACCGACAAGTGCGACCGGGTGTCAACACACGACGAGCGACACAATGGACCGTTGCGTAGAATACGGACGAGTTCTCGGCACACACACACACACACGTAGCGCAAAGTAATCCTGGTCTGTTGGCGTTTGGTGAGTGTGAGTGCTGTGGTTGGTTCGGTTGGTTGGTTGATTGGTTGGTTAGAGTTAAAGTAGTAGTAGTGGGGATAGAAGGACGGAAAGTTCTGATTCGCTTTCGGTTGCAATGATGTTGTTTGTTAAACTAAATCAAATGCTGTACTGACGATGCAACAGCGCCGGCTCAGCCATTTATACAAAATTCAGCGGCAACGCTTCTTCATGTGCTGCGCGATCGGTTTTTGGGAGAAGGTTCACAAGACGCTGCCAGCGCACAGCCGGCCAGCGACAAGGCTGGCAATGCTTCAAACAACAACAACAACAACAAGAGCTGCAACAATTGCTAAAACAACAAAATCAAAAGCAAAAAACGGCAAAAGCGAAAAAGCACAGCGAGCAACAGCAACATCCCAGCCCCCCAATTGTGTTGTTGTTGCGAAGTGGTTTTCGTTGCTGCTGCTGGTGTTGTTGTCAACATGACGATCATCACCATCAACATCGTGATTGTGCTCATCATTATCGTCAGGTAACATCACTGCAACAGTAACATTGTCGGCTTCAGTGGAGTTGTTGTTGCCGTGGCTGTTGTTTATAAACATTTTTCCCTGAAAACCGAGTCGCAGCCAGGCGGGCACGTTCACGTAGGCCAAAACAACAACAACGACAACACAGCCGCAAACTCAAAAGTTGGCAAAAATTGAGCAAAAGACAATGATGATGATGATGAAGAAGAAGAAGAAGCAGAAGACTGTGGCCAAGAGGCGAGCATCGAGCGTCGAGCGCCAAACGTATGTAAAGCTGAAAGTGGGAAAAAACAAATAAAAACCCAAACTGAAATTACCGCACAATCAACTTATTACGGCACAGTAACAACAGCAACAGCAACAACAACAACAACTAGTCAAGCAATAACACCAGAGTTACAATAATTTCCCGCTGTCGGATATTGTGATGCTACAACTGTACGCGCAGCAATCGGCAACGGCAAAAAGTCAACAACAGAAACGACAACAACAACAACAACAACAATAGCAGCAGCAACAGCTGAAGCGGTGTAGCGGCATCATTTGTCCAACGCGAACGCAAATGAGTGCCGCGGCCCCAACTGAGCAGCGGCGACTAATGCAGAGAGCACACGTTCACTCTCCGCCGACAATGCCAGACGCGCTCCAACGAAAGTGAAACCGACCGCCGACCACTCGGCGCACCAACACCAATGTGCCATCTTACGCACTGTGTGGATGCGCGACCGCAGAGGCAGTGCCGCAGACGCATTAACGGCCGCAAGATCGCTGACGCTCCGTTGTCTCCATCGACAGTGCCGATTGTCAGTTGGTCGCTGGCGCTACGCATTCGCGCTTTTTCCACATTTTTTCGACATTACTACGAATACCGTTACGTCTGGCAGATAGACATTTCCTCAATCGCTTTGCCGCTCTCGCTCTCATCACCCTTCGCTGCGGTGCACTCAGCCGCCCAACAGCTGTGCAAAACGTTGTCACTTTGGCCATTTGACATTGTCCAGCGCTTCCTCGAGATTGGCGCACTTTGTCGCTCCTAATCGCCGCATTTTTTCAGGCAGCAGTTCAAACTTCGAAGCACGACTTAAAAATCTTCACATCATTTCCGTTACGTTTGGCTGTCGTCAGGATCTCTGCGTGGGTCGTTTGGGCCCAGCGTCGTGATAGTGTAATTTGCCTTTGTCGAAGAGTCGAGCAGCCAAACGAAATCGTTTTGTCATTAGTGCTGTGCGGCAGTAATGGAAACGTGCGTGTAATTAGCCAAAGTGATTAATGCTGCTAGCCGAATTTGTAATTAACTTGGTTCAGCCGACATGTGAAAGATAAATTTCACTTCTGCCCAGACGCCGACAATGCTCGACAGTGAATTTCATGTGTGCGCTTCTTCGAAATATTTGTGTTGAATAAAATCGTCAAATTGATTTATCGACTAATTAATTTCGATTGGAGTCTCCTTGCAATAAATTACACATTTAAGAGCCAATTGCGAGTTGTACATTTTCATTTCACAATCGATTTGTTGGTGGTGTCGAGCATTGAATTATTTATGTCGATGCCATGCAATTAGCGATGTTAACCATTTCAGTGAAAGTCATTGTTTGTGTGCCTTATTTCAGGCTAAATAATTGTGAAGCATTGTCCAAGTGTAAGCAGAGCGAATTAATTCCCAATGATGGCCAAAATGTCCAACAAATAATAAAATAGTGATAATAACTTTCGATAGATAAATCACGCTTAGCCAAGTTCTTTGGTGCTATAATTGATGAATAAAATTTGCTTGTTAAAAAAACAACAAACCTTAACCCTTTCGCTATTTTGTTGCCATATGGCAACATGCTACTTTGTGGACGTCTGCATCCTCTATGGTTGCAAGAATACATTTTTTTGTTGGTCTTTAGAATAGTTTGAAGTTTTATGAAAAGTACGAAATTAATAAACTGAATATTTGAGTTTAAAGAAGAGAAATAGACACTTTCTTTAATGGAATATCTTGACATAGTAAAGGAAGAAGAAGCAGAAAAAATTAGAGAACTTTTTAATTTGACGTTTTCTTTCAATTTAGATACTGTTTTTTTTAATTTTGGCTGAAGTAAATGAAGAAATATTCAAATTTTCGTTATGCGTAAAAAGTTTTATGTTTAAGTAATTATTACAGCCACAACGATGTCTCATAGAAAAACACTCTAAAATACAGGGTCCGAGTATAAAAATTAAAAAATTTCTTATGGAATGTTGCTAATATAACCACATAGAAGCCTAAGACGTAAAATTTAAAATTTTAACTTTCCCCAGTAAAAAGCTGTAGCGAAAGGGTTAAGGCATTTCACTTTGTTAGAGAATCAAGAGTTGAGGTGAAATTAATAGTCAAGAGTTGAGATGAAATTAATAGTCATTTCACCTCAACTCTTGATCCTCTAACAAAGTGAAATGCCTTAAAGCTTGTTGTTTTTGTACAAGCAAATTTTTATGCATCAATTATAGCACCAAAGAACATGGCTAAGCGTGAAAATCGGAATGGAAATCTTGAGATGCCCCGAACCATAGTGAAATAAAATATAGAAAGCCAAGTAGAGGCATTTCTGAAAATTTTGGTCATTTTTGTTTTTAGCATATTTGAAAATGTATTAGGTAAATGATTCATAGGAAATACAATACAAAAAACTCATAAAAGTTTTATAATTTTTATCATAATTTTTGAAAAAATCAAATCTTTTTAGCTTACAATATCAACTCACTTTATTATATAGTCAGAGATTAAACGAAAATGTTTGAGATAACTGTTTTAGTCCTTCAATTTATCCTTGTCAGGTACAATGTTTTGGTGATAAGACAATCGAAAAATAAATACCAAAGCCAATTAAAAAAGTTTGTTATTAATATAAAAGTTCTGTCACTACCTAATTCACTAAACCAAAGGTTATACCAAAGAAGGTATAACTAATAGTTGAAACGTATTTGGATCTACATATTAGGCCTAACTGGCAGCTGAGAACAGCCTCACATAAACTTCTTTGGGAACCTTTGCATTGTCAAATGGCTTTGTTATAGTGATCAGTTCTTATAGGTATTAATCATCAGTTCACCTTAAATAGATAGATGTTGTTGCGGTTAAAGTGCTCTGAGACCAATAATGATCTATTGTGGCCCCTACTACTGACAGAGAACATTTTCACCGACCTAATAAAATTTATTAGCTTGCGGTGGTTCAGTTGCGTGGAGTCTCATCCGCTGTTCCTGTCTACAGCAGCTTACCTGTTCTGGACCCAATGTATGCATTGGCTTTCTAAGTCTGCAGTGCCCACTCAGAAGCCCAGTGATCTGTCTTAGCTGGTCTTTTCTCAGTCTGAATAATTCTTCATTTGCAAGATTACCCTTGATACCTTGATAGCAGCGTTGTACTGGTCCGGATACCAGTGCTTGAGGGCCATAAGGGTGACGATAAGGCAAACAAGTAAGCGGAAAAAAACAGCAGCATTCATAGAACCAGGCCGGCTGGCCTCGACAGTCCATCGGGTAGCGCGCTGGCTTTTCATACCGAGGCCCTAGGTTCGATTCCTAGCTTGGGCTGGTAAAACGCTCGTCTACTTCTATCGCTATCCACATGAAGCAGATGAGAATTACAAGAATCGCAGAAGTGCGCTCTAAGCAGGTAATGGTAAAACCTCCAAGTGTGAAATGAAAAATTGCCAAAAAACCGCCGTTCGGATTCGGTGTTAAACTGTAGGTCCCCTCCCTTCTCCTATCCGTTTGAAATCTGTGTTGTAATACATGCTGAAAAAACAATGTTGCATACACATTTCAAACGGGTACCATTTGTGGTATCACAATGGGTCCCATAAAGAGGCCTAAGTATGTGTCATACAGAGGCAGCTACTACAACCTAACCTAACCTAGAACCAGGTCCTATGCTGACCTAAAACAGGACATCCACAACTCAAAAACAGATACTAAGGTTAGGTTAGGGTAGCAGACCCCAGGGGGTCTCACATAATTAGTGGTCCATAGTGTTACCAAATCGTGGAGCGGAGACCTAGAAACTGTTCTTAATAAATTTCTAAGCGAATCTGAGTAGGTCGCTACTTCTTTGCTCTGCAATACATTCCAAGGAGGGGAACGACGCGGATCCAACTGGCTCGTGATCTATAGAGAGCAGAAGGCAGTGACACAACATGTGCTCCAGGGTACCCTTTGCATTGTCTACATTACATTTCGTGCAAGCGTCTCTTGGTACCAAACAGATACTAAAACAATAGAACAATATTGAGAGATTAGATCATTTTAAGAAAATCCTCAACTTAAGTACTAAAGAGCTGAGTCGGCGTTCTGAGAAGAAATCAACTCAGAATCTTTTATGGCGCCATAACATATCCACAAGTTACTCCTTGTTAACAACGAAATATACAAAACAGTTAACAATACAACATAGATACAACAGACATTTCGTAAACATTTCTAGGAAAACACATTCACGGTAAGGGAGACCTAATGAAAATATCGAAAAAAAGTCTGATTCATTAGCATTCAAGTAATTTTTTTGTGATAAGACATTTGAGGAGTAAATATCAAACGCCAGATGATTCCAGGGGCACAACCAGCCTATTGGGTTAAAGTACGTAAGGGTCTTGTTCCAACCCATAATCATTACATTACATAGTGTTCAAGACGAATATTCTTACTAAACTTCAATGCATACTTGACTCCCAACAATTAAATCTTCTTGAGGTTACAGAAACATGAAGACATCACATAAACAAAATGTAATCGCAAGACGACGTAGAAGAAACAAAGAAGTTGTTTGAGAGTTTCTCTATCCGATGAGCCCATCTGGTGTATAAGATCATTTTGACGAAATTTTCCGACCAAAGAAGCATACATTTACTTACTTTGGATGGAACTATGTATATTAGTCCTTTACTCCTTAAGTTGGTTGGGTTGGGAGTGGCAGCCTTCTACATAAAAAGCTCACTTAAGTACTAATTATGGTTGATTGTGATACCACAATGGACGCGACATCCCCTTCCAGCGTTGAGAACCCAGAGGATTCTATTATGAATCTGGATATATCCCTGATATTCAAAGGCGATAGTTCGGTTAGACTAATGAAGAAAGTTGAGCCGAGAAGCTTATATCTTCTTCTGACAGAAGTCGTTGGATTGCAGTCCCAATCTTTCCGCATGATTACCCATTAGACAGTGACCCGTGAGCACCGAGACCGTTGTGCTTCTTGAGTGACGGCTGAGGTTAAGCAGTTGGTTGGTCCGTTTCATATTGTAGGCTGACCAAGTTAGTCCTCCTCAGACCACAATTTGTTTGTTTCTTTTTGATAAAATTGTTTGAGCATCAGTTTGACCGATGCAAATGTTAGTCCTTTGCGTGTACACATCGAATTTAAGAATCGCTATTAGTTGTAATTAATAAGAATTTTAGCGTTTTTAACAAATTTCAATAGAGACTTGACCTATTATTCAAGTTTTATCAAACCTTGAGAGACCTTGGACTGGCAAGTGAGCAAGCAAAATTACCTGTAAAAGCAGAGGAAACAGGAAAGTTGTCCTCGAGTTTCTATAACTTAGTATGTTCCATATTTTTTTGTAACAAGCAGCATTTGTCAATTCCACATTTCTTGAGATAAAAATTTTTCCTTCAAAATATTGACTCTTATTTTTATTTTAGCAATAAAATACAAAAACAATTTTAAAAAACCATTTTGGTTGAGAATTACAGCTCAGTTAATTTTGTACGATATATCGTACAATGGTCCGCAAAGGAGTAAAAATACATGAAATTTTTGTTTAGTTTTTCTTAAGTTTTATGAATAATTCCTTGATTTTTTTGATAGAAAACATAAATTATAACAACAAAAAATCAAAACGTGATTTCATTTTGATCGAAAGTTATATAAATTATATATATAAACAATTGATTCACATTTATTCGGCCTTATATAACCGTTGTTGTAGTTGCAAACCCCTTTTCCTCTCAATAAAACACAGAATCAATTAAAATTCGTACAGTTTTACAGAAAGGCACTGAATAAAGCCCATTTTTATTATCGTAGTGGGAGTGGCAAGTGCGCATGTCTAATCTTACATAATTTGTGTCTGCCCAGTAAAACACAAACTCGTCTATTAATTCTTATTTTTAATCGAAAATTGCCAAATAGTCGAATTTAATTCATCACGTGGTTTAAAGATGGGCGTGGCAGACATACAAACGCAAAAATCTGTTACCAAACCTTAAACTTAAAAGAAATGCAAACATAACTTCCAACCTTTGCTTTCCATTTGTACGATATATCGTACAAAGCTTTGCAACCCTTGTGGTCATTTGTACGATATATCGTACAATTTTTAAAGACTTGGGAAAAATATTTAGGCGCAAAAAATGTTAAATTTAGTAAGTTCTATAAATCAACTGAGATTTAAACTTTGAAATTGTTTCGCTTTTTGGTACCGAAAAGTATTACATATTTAAAAATTCCTACGCAGAAGTACCGTCATTTGTTTAAATTCTTGCAAAAAGCTACTTACAAAACGCACTCATACTGTGTAGCCACGGTTATTATGATTTATATTTTTAAACAGAATGATGCAACACAGCGTACTTAATGAAAAGTAAAAAGCTGTTGCATAAAAAGTCCGTTCGCTGTCAAATAAAAAATCGTCGAAAAAATTGTACGATATATCGTACAAATTTCCGTAAAGGGTTAAACCAATTCCGTTATGTGGTAATTTGTACACGAATGGAATGGAATGCATCCGCTTTTTCAAGTCGATTTCGAACGACGAGTTGGTAGCTTTTTCGTAGTCAGATATTTGTATTTTCCCATAAATTCTTAGTAACGATCCGAGATATCAACGAACTGTTAATTTTACTGGCAAACGCATAGAACTGGCTAAAACTGGTTTCTCCCAAAGGCCACGCCTTCTTGTGGGCACTACAAATGGCGTAGCCAAAGTGACGCTACAAACTATGTTACAATGATTTTTCAGCTGCATTCGGAGCTCCTCAATTGCAGTCGTTAAATCAAACATAACGCATGGCAAAAAGTGTTGCAAGCGTCATTTAACTGTAAGTCGGTCGGGCGTACATGAAATCCGGTCACAAATTCAACCGTTTAGCCAAGCGTGTGCGTGCAGCAGTTGCCGCCAGTTGCAGTTTATGCAATATTCATCTTTAAGCTATTCACGGCAACAACAACCGAAGCACCGCAAACGACTTAAATTTCCGGTCTACAATCGCAGCGCGGAGCGATTTCACCTTGAAAAGGATGAAGATTACGCAACATTGAAATGAATTGAAATGGTATGGAACGGTGAAAATCGCTGTGCGGTGTGCGGTGTGCGCAGCCAACAAAAGCAGCTAACCGACAAACCACAGACGAATCGACAGCAAAACATGTTCTTAACAACAGGCAAAACCGGCAGACAATGCCAACAACAACAACAGCCAACAAATGAATAGGTACGCAAATAAAAGAAAGCAATAAGGTACCGAAGAAAGAAACACCGACTCACTTTTCGCTTCTTTGGGTCGTTTAAGCGAAAAGCGGCCAAAAGAAGCGAAAAGAAACTGCACGAGTTGTGCTGGCAGCGTATGCGGCGAATTGCTGGCAAAAGTAGAAGCACGAAAGAAGCTTGCCACAACACAATGCCATGACGGCAGCCGCAAAAATATAATCATAAAAATATTCGCCACAACGAACCGACAGACGCTGAGTTGCGCTGGGCAACTCTTCGGGCGAAGGATTGCACTTTCATAAAAATTGCTGCCAACAGCAGCGACAACGGCAGCGGCAGCGGTACTGGTCGACGTAAACATTCAATTACCATGCAGACAGAAATAAATTCAAAACCCGGCAGTGCCGGTGGGTTGGCAAGAAATTCTGTGCAGCTGCGCCGCGCCCGTTGTGGCAACTCAAGTTTAAAAATTGCTGTTGCTGTGCACATCTTTTGGGGGCAATTGTGACTGCTTTCCTGTGCAATTGTGTGGGCTTCAACGTTAATTCGATCTAAGAAAGATGCAAAAGATGAATGCCAGATGAAAGACTCCACCACTGAGGCGCTGGTGGATTATCCACAATAAAACACTGAAGAAAAACCATTAGATGGAAATTTAAGTTGGCATAGTTGAAATATTCAATGTGGCTACTATTTACTTATTTTTGAATTGCAAGCAAGTTTAGACTGAATTGAGGTTCAGTAGAGGCAAAGTGAATCTAAATGTTTTCTTTTATTTTTAATTTTTTGGTACAGATTACTGTGAGGGCTATTTTTAAGGTCAGCGTGAGGTTAATTTAAAGCTGAGTAGAGGTCAGGTTGCTTTACTTGTAAAGTGCAATTACATTTTTGCATAATTGGTTGGTGCTTCATAGTTTAGTCGAGGTTAGAGAACTGAACCAAATTCAAATAAAGTTGAGGTTATTTGTTTTTAGTTTAATTAATTTATATTAAATATTACATATATGTGCATGTATGTATTTTATTAATAAACAGACTTTGGCTAAAGATTTGAATAATGTCTTAATTTTTCCTCATCGTCACACAGTGCCTATGGTTGAGAGGAATATCTCAATTTTTCGCAAGTGCTGACTTTACATATCTGAAGTGACTACGATGAATGTGTTGATGGTTAAAAAAGCTACAGCAGTTTGTTTACCGTTGCATAACTGACGCTGTCAGGGGAACTCTTCACAGCTTTGGTTTGGCTTATTCTACTGTAAGGTGATGTATGGTCCTTATCCATTACACCGCGTATCACTTGTGATCAGCACATAGCCGGAAGTATTACAAGTAGATCTCTTGTAAGCAGATTACCAAGAGAGAGATGAAAAAAACGCGGTGCTCTGAAGTAAATCTTCAGTGACGGTATCAATGGTTGGGGAGTAGCTAAAGAGGCATGCGACCTTTAGCTATGTTTTGAATTACACTACTCGACACGGAAAATGCTCATAAAAATGAGAGTATTTTTAGACTAACCTTCGGCTGCTGAACACGAAACTGAAAATCAAAAAATTTTCTTAACCCTCATCCGACGTTCAAAAAAAAGTCACACATAAGATGTTCGGGTGAAATTTCACCCATATGGTACTTTGTATTGTTTAAATGATTTTTTTGACCAAGTATAATAAAAAATCATTTGTTATCTTTAATCCTTATTATCTTTGTTATCTTACAGATAAATAAGTTAACAAATTTTTCTATATTTATTGCAATTAGGGCAATTAGGTTAGGTTAGGTTAGGTGGCTGCATCTGTAAGAGACACACTCGGAGGCCTATTATCAGACCCGTTGTGATACCACATATATCACCCGTTTTGGAAATGTGTATGCAACACTGTCTTTTCCTCAACATATGTTACAGCACACATTTCAAGCGGATGAGGAAGGGGGCAAGGAAGGTCAGTAGTTAACTAAAACTTTGTGTTCACCACATGCAGGGGCGCACACAGGGGGGGAGGGTTCAAAGCCCCCCGAAATATTTTTAAGTTAGTACAGAAATTTAATTTAAAACCGTCGCATATATGTTAAATCATCAATAACACGACTCGACACAAAAAAGCACCTAAAAACGTGTTTTCTAGACTAACTTTGGGCCGCTGAACACGAAACTGAAGATCAAAACAATTTTGTTAGAAGCGTTTTCAAATCTTGGAAAAACCAGTTTTTACCCTGTTGTTTCAGTTATGAGCACATATCTCGTAAACGAACCATCTGACTAACACAAGATGTCCGTCGGTCAGAAGATAATACCTTAGCTTTTCCAGAGATATACAGATTGTCCGAATCAGATGAGATTTGGAGAAATTACTGACGATGAAAGTTGTAAAAAATTTGAATTTTTCGACCATTTTCAAAAATCATTAATTTTTGAATGTTTTTTATAGATAAAATAAATTATTTCCTTTGGTTTTAAGACCTAAGATGAAAAACATATTATTTGCGCAAATATTAAGCCTACTATCAATGGAATCGAAAGAACAATGACAAAGTTATGATGCACTGAGTGAAAACACCAACTTTACATATATTACACCGTGACCCTTCCAAATGTTGATATATGTAGGCGTGAAACTAGAGGTCATTTACCTGGAATTTTATTTATTTAGTTTTTCATTTTCTGACCCAAAGTGATTTTTAAAGGACTTTAAAACTTTAAGGACATACACATTTCAAATATGTTTTCAAATATTTGCGGTTGTGCAAGATATGGGTATCAAATAAAAGAGAAAAATAGTCTCCTTTAAATAAATTTTCTATTTTGAGCTTTCAGGACAAAAATATGTCCAGTAGGGGAAACATACCAGGTATTTCAGTATGAAGTGAGCCTTTTTTTGCGAAAATAAAATACTAATTTTTAATGGGAAAGTAAAAAACATTTTATTCAAAGTATTGGCCATTGCTAGCCACACATTTTGTCCATTTTTCAGGCAATTTGTGGACAGCGCGCCAATAGAATTGTTTGTCTTTTGAAGTAAACCAATCAGACACCCAATTTTCGACTGCCTCGTAGGAATCGAAGTGCTGCTCAGCCAATGCGTGTCCTATCGATGAAAACAAATGGTAGTCGGAAGGAGCCAAGTCTGGTGAATACGGCGGGTGGTGTAGCAGCTCCCAGCTTTGATTGTATCCTGAACCGGTCTTGCTTTGTGTGCAGGTGCATTGCCATGAAGCACAATTACCTTGCCGTGTCTTCTGGCCCATTCTGGTCGTTTTTCGATCAATGCATGGTTCAAATTGATCATTTGTTGTCGGTAGCGATCAGTATTAACGGTTTCGCCAGGTCCGTTCGCTCTGGTTCCACCAAACACACAACATTGTCTTCTTGCCGAATCGATCTGGTTTTGCAGTCGATGTTGAAGGTTGCTAATTGGTCCTAAATCGTAATAAATGAGTATGCTTTTATATAGAGGGTTGGCTCCTGCATCTAACAAACTAAAAATTTTGCCTGGAGAACGCCCATAAAAGGCGTGGCTCGGGGTCAAAGTTCAAAGTTTTTATCAAAAAAACTCAATTAATCTCCACGAGGGTTCGCTATACTGCATTTACGCCTCGACGAAAAAGTGGGGTTTTTGGGACATTTTTGTCGAAAACACAGTTTGAATGTATTTTTTTGGATTGGTGTCTTAAGCAAATTTGTTGGTCGTTAAAATATCTACAAACTTGCCGAAGACAGTAAAGCAATATTCAAAACGATTTAGGACGATTTAGCATTTAAACGTTCAAAGACTTAAGCGACGAACTCGACTGAAATGAACAAAATTCAAAGTCGGATTTCTTATAAACTAGAGCCAATTCAGCCAAACGCTTGGTGGATCTCAACTCAGTATACCTATAGAAAAGTCGCTCAGTAGGTCCCCAGCCTGTTGCAATTTTTGAGGATAAATTTCACGCACAGTGTTATTTACGGTCCCTGCTTATTAGTAACCAATTTGTTGAATTTTGAATTAAATTTTTCAGCCCCCAAAATTCTGGGGATAGGAAATTTGGCAACAATTTGAATCCCTAGAATTTCTAGAGATATCTCCATATCTCTAGAGATATATCCAATGAATGAAGGCGAAAGAGGTAAAAATTTGTTTGATCCATTTTCTATAAACCCGCTACCGTCATTAATATTTTATCATCATTTACAACCTTTTTTAGCCCTTTTTTACCCATTCAAAAGTTCATCTCATGCCTTGCAAAAGTAATTCGTGCTATTTGCAAATCTTTACGTAGAGTACACTCATCACCGAAGCGGCTCTTATGGCAGCAAGGATTGTGAATATTTGAGAAAAAAAAGCAAAAAAAATCTGCAAGGGAAAGCTGCAAGCAGTAAAATTGAACTGTACAAATTCGTGTTGTTGTGCAACGTAGACAATAAATATTGTGCACGTCTTACATATAAATAGAGATGGCTGAATATGAATTGATTTACTGCAGGTTGTAAATCACGAGTTCATTAAAAACGGGCGCAGCTGTGAGGTGTGAAGAGGAGAGAGAGAAAAGTCAGTGCTATATTAAAAAAAATGGTTCACAACATTTTCACATTAAATGTTTCGGTGTTGAATTTGAAATATTATTTTCTAGTGCTGTTTGACTCGACGCGAAGCGAGATGGGGGCGCACTAGCAGCTGTGTTTGTATGTATGTATTACTTCCGTACAAATGCCAACAATGCAGAAGCGGCAACAAAACAGCAGCCAACGAAGTCGAACAATGTCACCAAACTGCAGCGCGAACGAAAACCAACAAGCAACGCTGACAGCAGCATTGGCAGCGACAATGGCAGCTATTGCAGTTGCGACTGGTAGCAACACAAAAACAACAACAATAACGCATAATAGTGCACACTGTCAAGGGGCGACAGACTGGCAAAAGAGCAATTGGAAAAAATGCTAACAAAGCGCATAGAGATCAATCTTGCGCAGAGCGAAAAAGTCTGTCGGGAATGTAAGCGCGGCGCGTGGATTTGCAGTAAATTGTGGAGCAGCAGCAGCAACGAGCGCAGTGCAGCATGTAAGATGTGCACACTTGAGACGCGAGCAGTGCAATGAATATGCACGAAACGAAATTGAGACGACATGGCGGCCAATCGAATGCGGTCAAGTTGGAAATTGGTTGGCGCTACAAACGACCGATGTGAATGGGTTCTTACTTTAAAATCTCCGAAAGTGTTAGGACTCGAATACAAAGACGACGGCAGCGACATGAATACATCTGTCAAAATCAGTGTTGCCAGAAAATTTTGAAAACTATGGCCAGATTATTAAAGAAAAATAACTAAAAAAAATTGTTATAGTTAAAAAAATCGCTAAATACATTTTTGCGAAAAATAAATGCATTAATTGTTGCATAAATAAATTTTACAAGTAATACGAACACATTTTTATTAAACTTATAAAGATTTTTGTGAACACAGGGGTACAAATATGTTTAAAACTTATGGTATTTAACATAAAATAACATTTTGAGAACAATACAGAACACATTTGAAGTTTTTTTTGTAAGTAGTTTAAAAAATTTGGTGCAAATACAAATTAATATTTTATTATTTATTTTATTAAATAATATTTTAATAATTTTGAAATATGTTTCCAAGATGCTACAAAGTCATAAAAATCATGGAATCGTTATAAAAGAAGTTCTTGAAAAGTTATAAATTTTTATCACAAACTAAAAAATGGAATTTGAAAACAAGAAAAGAATTTAAAAATGTTTTTTTTTCATTTATAAAATTTTTTTTATATATTTTTAAAGATTTTTTCATGCTAAAATCTCTTGTGATCATTAATGCACACGAAATACAAAATAGTCAAAACTTAAAATTTTCAAAATCATCTTTTTTCACGTATTTTTTCAACACAATGTAGATATAGCCGGCCTCGATAGTCCAGCGAGTAGCGCGCTGGCTTTCCATACCGGAGGTTCTACGTTCGATTCCTAGTTCGGACTGGTAAAGCACTGGTCTATTCTATTCTATCGCTATTCACAAGAAGTACAGAGATGCGTATTATGAGCAATGCTCTTAACAGGAAATGGAAAAAACATTCAAGTGTAAAACAAAAATTGCCAACTGTCACCTCTAACAAAATTTCCTACTGGGTCCTGGTTTATTGTGTTAATTTCTGCATTTTGGCACGTGGGCGTAACCTTTGTGGCCAGCCTACAGCTTCAAAATGATCTCAACAATTTGCTTTGTAATAAAGCGTTTTTAAAATATCTCCAATGTACTTGAATTTTATGGTTTTTTTTTGCTGGAAATTGCATTCAAGTGTCGACATTTTCATTGGTTGTCACTGTTATGTCGCAGACTGGTCCTTGTTACTGTTTGTGATGTTGTTGTTGTGGTTGTTGGTGTTATTATTAGTGTCACTGTTTCAAAACAGATATTTTTAATGGAATTTTTCTTACCTTTTCGTTGTGCTTTGAACAACAATTAAGAATTTGTTAGTATTTTAGTTAAAATTTACTAGTTCTCAAAATTATTACACATTTTTAGTTGTTTTAAATTGATTGTACAATAATAAAATTAATATAGACGAATGTTTCATAAAAGGAGTGCTTTAAAATTTTTGTTAAGTAGCTGAAAAATTAATTTTCATGACGTTGCTGCCGCTTTCATTCTAATCACGTGGTTGACTACACGGCGACGGTTGAAGCTGACGCCAACTTGAAGCTGTGTGGCCGTGTCGCTGCTGTGTTGAATGTGTTCGGGCAGTTAGTTTGCAGAACGATGGGCAGCAGGAGGCAATGAATGATGGTAATGAATCAAAATTTAGAGTGAGAGTTATTTTAAAACATGAATTTGTGATTTTGAGGCTTCTAAGCATTTTTTCCTCTTTTGGTTGGGGTTCAATAAAAAATTGAAGAATGGTTCTCTGAACACAAGAAACCAGGCTCCATCGATTACAGTGTGGTTGATTATATCTGAGATTTTTTTATCTCTCTAAATTTTTAGAGCTTGAACGAAATCCATATAACCCTGAAAAATATTTATAGCGCTCGAATGAAAAATCGCATTGCGTTGCCGACAGCGTCGTAGCAACAACCGTGACTACAACACCAGCAACAAGATGGATGAACATTTCTGCTAATGTTGAAACTAAAAAACCAACAACAAATAAACTAAACACAACAAACAAAACAAATGGTACGAATGGAACCAAAATAAATTGCGTGCGGATTTTGTCGCCGCACAGCGCGAGACTGCAGCGAAACTATAAAATTACAATAACACACAATCAATCCTCGCTTATCCTCGCCAGCCATCGATTGGCAGCAATGCCAAGAGCAAACAGCGCCGGAATCATCGGCGATATCCGCATCCTAAACGTGCAACGTGCCGCGGTGCCGTGGGAATGTTTACATTGAGACAGTTGTTTTTGTTGTGGTATGCATGCAGCAAGTGGCGGCGCAGGAAGGTAGGAAGCGGCAGCAGACGCCATGTGATCGCATTCGTGTTTATTGCTGCTCGAAATGCATTCGTGCGCCATTTCCTGTTCGTGCTGCGCACCAACTGGCAACGCATGCGGCCATTTGACATTTTCTCGCTGCTGCTGCTTCTTCTTCTTCATCGTCTGCACTGACTACAGCGGCAATTGATTACAATTAATTTTTTGCGGCCGCTTCGATTGCACACAAATACTTAAAACTAAAAATAATACCTTATTGCCGTCTGAAATTATTTATTGTGCTTTTTTCTGTGTGTTTGTTTATGCTGCGTTGTTGTTGTTGTTGTTGCTGCTCGTTGCTGCATATTGTGTTTTGGCAGCTTCTGGTGCTTCTGTTGCTTGTTTGCAATTTAATAGTTATTTTGCAAACAAAAAAGAAATATAATCATTAGTGTCAATTGCTGGCTGGCCGGCCCGGCTTGCTTAAGCGGCCTTTTGCCAATTGCGTTGAGTTTAGCTGTTAATTTGGCCGGCGAATGGTTGAACGATGGCAACGGTGCTTAGCATCGTTTCGCTTTATGCAACCGCACTGAGATTTGGGAAATCATTTTCGATTGCTAATCGACGGTGCGAATAGTTGATAGTTTAGTTGATGATGATTTGGCCAAGATTGACGCTTTCCAAGGCGCCAGCAAAAAGTGCCAATGCAGCAACAGTCACTTGAAGGGTGTGAGCGATTTATGTAACTCATGTAATATTTGTTAAGGTGTTTTTGTTGTTGTAATGGAGTAGTTAACCCTTTCGCTACAGGTTTTTACTGGAGAAAGTTAAAATTTTAAATTTTACGTCTTAGGCTTCTATTTGGTTATATTAGGAACATTCCATAAACTTTTTTTTTAATTTTTATCCTCGGACCCTGTATTTTAGAATGTTTTTCTATGAGAGCAACCACATCGTTGTGGCTGTAATAATTACTCAAACATAAAACTTTTTATCCATAACGAAAATTTGAATATTTCTTCATTTACTTCAGCCAAAATTAAAAAAAAAGTATCTAAATTGAAAGAAAACGTCAAATTAAAAAGTTCTCTAATTTTTTCTGCTTCTTCTTCCTTTACTATGTCAAGATATACCATTAAAAAAAGTGTATACCTACTTCTCTTCCTTAAACTTAAATATTCAATTTATTAATTTCGTATTTTTCCTAAAACTTCAAACTATTCTAAGGACCAACAAAAAATGTATTCTTGAAACCACAGAGGGTTCAGACGTCGACAAAGTAGCAATGTGCCATATGGCAACAAAATAGCGAAAGTGTTAAGGCAGACTTGGTGATCGGTACGAGGCGAAAGGCGGAAACTATACGGACGGAAAAAGATTTAAGATTTATACGAGTATGTTGAATACAAAAGCATCACAGGAGCAGTTTCCATGGTGAATGACAGCTGGAAGGGACATCAATGATACTGAAGAAGACAGGAACTTTGGAGAGAGGATATCTAAAGAAAACTATGCTGCAATTGTTTCGTCATCTTAAGACCATATATTGGTTTCTTAGTAATCTATATACTTGAATTGATGTCTGTTGAATGAATGAATGAATGAATGTCTGTTTGTTTTTTTGCTTGTTTGTTTATTTGTTTGGGTCACACGACACTAAAACTCAAAAACTAGACGACCTATTGCGCTGAATCTTTCACGGCAACCCATATAGTGCGAATACGACCCGACAGGTGGGCGTGGCACCTCCCATACAACCAAAATTTTTAATATGAAATATCTTTGGAATTAGAAGTCGGACACTATTGAAATTTGGTACACCTAGTGATGGGAAAAAAAATTCATTAATCGATTAATGAATCATATGATTAATTGAAACAGAGCGATTATTAATTACAATTAATCGAAAGAAATGGAAAATAATCGAATAATCGAATGATTTTTTTAATATTTTAACTTAACCGTGTAATTTTAAAGTATGTTAGTACGTAACTTTTTACCAATTGCCTTATAAAAACAATAACAATCAATTAATAAAAGTAGGAAGGAAGTAAGTACATATCAAAGGAAAAAATATATATTTGTATTTTATTTGTTCATTGCAGAGTTTTGATATAATAGTTTTGACAGGCGCGAGATCGTGAACCTGTTCCTCTTTTCAGTGGCTGCTGGTACCGAAGTTCATATAAGATAACCGTACCGACGAGTTATCATATAAAGCTTAGGGTACACCGTTCGCATTTCTAAAAACGGGAGCTTTCAAAAAAAAGCTAAGCTAGTCCTGAACTTGGGTTAGGTCGTTGTCTTTTTTGCGACCATTTTGTGAGCCAGCGACTTGTGGTGGGCCCATAAATCAAATTCAACATTGCATCAAAGTGTCCGTCTCAAGCTTTTATTTTGAGCGAAAAAAATGCAGTGATACGTTTTCTTTCCATTATTTTAGCATCTAATCGATTAACGTTTCGATTAATCGAATCCCATTTTTCGATACAATTAAATCGTGAATTGAAAGAAAAAAATCGATTACTGTGTATCAAATGATTAATCGTCCCATCACTAGGTACACCGTCGTCCCATAGATGTTTTATTCTACTGTTAAAATGAGAGGGGCGTGGCAAATTTTTTATTATTCACATGGGTTAAAGTTGTATATGAAGACATTTAATTTATTGATCCCATTGACTTCACTCTTGCGTGTGTAGCCGCGGGACTCTGCTAGTAATTAATAATTTCAATGGATAAAAGACGATTCAAATCTTTTCGAGTAAGATTGAAGATTGGTATGTAAGATGGTTTTTACTGGTACTGAAGCCGCCTTTTTAAGCCGAAACTGAAACTCAATTTTGGTCATTTTTTAATATTAAACCAAACAGAAACCAAGGCTGGAATGTAGTAAATTCATAAAAAATTCTTTTATAAAAAAATATACTTTAGCTGTGCTTCTGAAAATATGACAGAATAGTTGGCTGAAATTGAAACTGAAAAAAATTAATAAAAATTAATACTGAAAAATTGTATTCATCGGCATACGGCATTGTGAAAGACAGCAAAAGTTTATTTGCTGAATGACCGAATAGTTGACCCAGTGGCGCACACAGGGGGAGGTTTGGGGTTCAACCCCCAAAGACAAAAATGTCTGGAACAAACTATGGTTTCGAATGGTATTCGGCTCAGAAGTTGTGTGCAAGCCCGCCTCCCCCAAAATGAAATCCTGTGTGCGCCACTGAGTTGGTCGATATTAAAACTTGCCCTAAACCCGTATTTTGCGGCCAAACCGTAACCGAATATTTTCTGGGTCAGTAGTTATCTCCTTCAAGACCCCTAAACAAAACTCAAAACACAAAGTCTCTGAAATTTCTAAAAATCCAATGGCATCTTTGTGTGATATCTTCGATAGACTTATTTCTTGGTTGGGACTTTGGTTATTCTGTTAACTCTGTTATTACAACAATAAAACTAAAAAATTGCTCAGTTGTTGAACGGTAGTAGTAAGATCATTCCGAAGCTCTTTTGACTTTCATTGGTTTAATTGGCTTAAATTTAATGTCTTGGATGTAAGATACGCTAGACACATTAGTTCACTACTCAGAAAGGCCACTAGGAGGCTGTGGGTCAACTTGGATTGAACAGGAACAAAGATCTTTCTGGTGTTCGTTAAATTAAACGCAATCAGAGACTTTGCCTTGCATGTCCGCTTCCATCCTCCTCGAGGCGGTAGTTGGATGTTGACGGCGAAAACGATGATCGTGTCTCCGATGGAAGAACTAACTAAGTTAAGACGCCCTTTCATTTCTTGGTGTGACCAATTGGAGAAGGCGCGTTCGAAGCAGAATTGCTTGGAGAGAACTTTTCGAGCAGGTCGTAACCCCGTAAAGGATTGTTATGGCCAGTTAAGTAAGTAAGTTGGTCGCGAATAGCCAAAAGGTAGGGTTGGTACATACATACTATTGTGTACAAAGTACAGTCTGGGTCATGTCTCTATTTTCTGGGTCATGTCTCTCTCTCTTTTGAAGTTGATTGCACCTCGATAACGGGTAGGTATGGCTACCTAAGTGAAGTAAATAGGGTTGATCTTCAAGAAAGCCACTCAACATCATTCAGAGTTCAGGATCGTAGCGAAAGTATGAACTATGATCAAGTATCAATGAGCCTAATCAGAGTCCTTATCAGATTGACTGATACCTCACTGAACTTCAAACAAATCTAACAAATCCCCCCGCACTCTTAAGGTTGATTGGAGCTCCAAAACGGGTTGTCTAAGATGTATTATTACACCGTACGACAGCATTTTTCACACCGGGAAAAATCCATAAGTGCGTGAAACTAGAGACCAAATATAGTAATACTGCGTACTCAGTTTTTCATTTCTACATCCTTTGTCCTTTGAAAAGGACATCAACATTTTGAAGGGGATAAAAAATAAAAAAAATATAAAAAATACTTAACCTACTTATTATGTAATAAAATTGAGTTTTATCTATTTGTAAAAAAGGATATGAAAAAGGTCCTTTGAAAATTTTAATCCTTTATATCCTTGAAAAGTTATAACGAATTTTCTTGAAAAGTAAGTATGTTAGAACCCAAAATCTCCTTGATCACGTGTCAAAATTTCATTACTCTAACTTTATTGGTTCGAAAGTTATTAAAAAAAAACGGCGGGAGCTGCAATTCTAATGAAGTACAAAAATTCTAATTTATTTGAGTATCAGTATTTTAAATAATAAATAGATACAAAATTAATGAAGCGAGAATAATGAAATTTTGACACGTGATCAAGGTGATTTTGGGTTTTAACATACTTACTTTTCAAAAAAATTCTGTATGAATTTTCAAGGTTATAAAGGATTAAAATTTTCAAAGGACCTTTTCCATATCCTTTTTTTTACAAATAGATAAAAAATCAGTTTTATTTAAATTTTTGAGCCTTTCCTCTTTCATTTGATATACATATCGCCATATTCTAACGGGGTTAAGTATTTTTTATATTTTTTTTATTTTTTATCCCCTTCAAAATTTTGACGTCCTTTTAAAAGGACAAAGGATGTAGAAATGAAAAACTGAGTACGCAGTATTACTATGTTTGGTCTCTAGTTTCACGCCCATATGGATTTTTTCCGGTGTGAAAATTTTTTTTAATTTTTGTCGCACGGTGTTATAAGACGGTGTTATTTTTGAGTTGAAAAGGGAAAAGCCAAACTTTCGATTAAAAGTCTTAATAAAGCAACGCCGTTGTTGTTGTAGTGAAAAGGATTGAAGCAAGTCGTCATAACTGGAAACGTACCTCATTCCTCTTTATGGCTTGATTTCGTTTTTATGGCAAAATTAAAAAAGTTGTAGCGTGATGCAAAAAACTCGCATTAACTCACTCAGACTTTATAAAAAAAACTGCGCATTAAAGGCATCACTGACTCACTTTAATGCGTCAAATAAAATTAAGTAACTCATTAAACGTCAACAGTCGTCAACTTCGCAGCTTCAGTGCTCTCACCTGCGTACGCAACTCTCCTTAAAAACTCTTCAACAACATCCAATTCCGTTTAGCCGCGAATAAATTTCGCAAGCGACGAGAAGCGCTCAGCATTTGAACACTTCCGGAATTATTTGAATAATTGCGCGCCAGGTGAAAAGCACCTTTTGCCCGCTTGTGAAAACACCGCCCGCCGGCAGTTAGTCTGTTGTCGGTTGTCTGGCGCTGCGTGCCTGTACACACGGCAGAAAGTTTGCATTCCACTGTGCGGTAGCCGGTCCTTTTTATGCGATTGTGACTATTGTTGTTGTTGGGGTATATGTGTTTTTGCCATTTCGAACCTTTTAAAGTGTCGGCATCATTAATCTTGAACAAATCGCGAAATGATTTATACCAACACGCGTTTTCCATTTGCGGCGCCGCGCTAAGGCACTCACTCACTCACACACACACACACACACACACGGGGAAACGCACGCACACAACCAAATATAGCTCG
The DNA here is from genome assembly GCA_964056695.1 of Melieria picta. Lineage (NCBI taxonomy): Eukaryota > Metazoa > Arthropoda > Insecta > Diptera > Ulidiidae > Melieria > Melieria picta. Next base: position 105,438,839 of record OZ057398.1, on the reverse strand, counting down.
TGCACTGAAATACACATTGGCCCAGGTTGCGGCACATTTCGTACGTACTTCTGGTTAGTTACGTGCAACAGTTGCAGCCGCAACGTGTGTTGTTCCGACCTTTGACTCCAACGCCTAACGAATCGCGCGATTCGATGCGCAAAGTGATGTTGGCGAGAGGCGAATACAGATTTGACAAATGTTTTGCCATATTTCAAGCGATTTGCAACATTGCCAAAATATCGGGAGAGAAGTAATGAGTTCACCTAATTACTGCATTCTCGTTGTCAAACTTTACAGCAACGAAAATTTTAATATAAAATTCGATTACATGAAAATTGCTATTGGATTGAGTTAAACATTCTAATTATAACACCGTGCGACAAAAATAAAAAAAATTTTTCACACCAGAAAAAATCCATATGGGCGTGAAACTAGAGTCCAAACATAGTAATACTGCGTACTCAGTTTTTCATTTCTGCATCCTTTGTCGTTTTAAAAGGACTTCAAAATTTTGAAGGGGATACAAAATAAAAATAATATAAAAAATACTTAATCTCGTTAGAATATGGCGATATGTATATCAAATGAAAGAGGAAAGGCTCAAGAATTCAAATAAAATTGAATTTTTATCTATTTGTAAAAAAAGGATATGAAAAAGGTCCTTTGAAAATTTTCATCCTTTATATCCTTGAAAATTTATATAGAATTTTCTTGAAAAGTAAGTACATATGTTAAAACCCAAATCTCCTTGATCACGTGTAAAAATTTCATTATTCTCGCTTCATTGATTTTGTATCTTTTTATTATTTAAAATACTGATACTCAAATAAATTAGAATTTTTGTACTTCATTAGAATTGCAGCTTCCGCCTTTTTTAATAACTTTCGAACCAATAAAGTTAGAGTAATGAAATTTTGACACGTAATCAAGGAGATTTTGGGTTTTAACATAGTTACTTTTCAAGAAAAATCTATGTAAATTTTCAAGGATATAAATGCTTAAAATTTTCAAAGGACTTTTTCATATCCTTTTTTTACAAATAGATAAAAAATCAATTTTATTTAAATTTTTGAGCCTTTCCTCTTTCATTTGATATACATATCGCCGTATTCTAACGAGGTTAAGTATTTTTTATATTTTTTTTATTTTTTATCCCCTTCAAAATTTTGAAGTCCTTTTAAAAGGACAAAGGATGTAGAACTGAAAAACTGAGTACGCAGTGTTACTATGTTTGGTCTCTAGTTTCACGCACTTATGGATTTTTCCTGGTGTGAAAAATGCTGTCGCACGGTGTAACTTGTCGGATGTAACATAAGTAATTATTTATTTCTAGTCATTGTTTATTTCAAGCAATAAAGTCTGCTGGGGTAATTCGTACTCAATTCTTTTTCCAAAAAATTCTTCAATATTTTAGTCCGAAGGCATTTTACTAGATTCAGGATTCCAAGTTAATTTAAATAACCAAATTAGGTGCACAGTACTTTGATCCACAATCGGCGATACTAAAAACAAATTTTTCAAAATTAAATATTTAAGACAACTATTCAGAAAAAACTCTTCAAAACACATTCTCCAATTTCCCAATTCTTTTAACTTTCTGCAAAGCTTCTTATATAAAGATCAGGGGTGGATTCAGAAAAATATTTTGGGGGGTTTCAAGAAGTAATTCTTTAATATTCATAAAATGCCGAAAATTCCCTTTAATTTGTATGTAGTTTTAAAGTCGACTCTAATATTTTCAATAACCCCCTGAATCCGCCACTGATAAAGATTGTCCTACTACAAAGATTGTCCTTAAAAAATATCATTTTACGTTTGGAATTTCATCTTATCTCGTAATGACCGCGAATTGCCTCAAATTTCTCAAATGTTTAATAAAAAACAAAGCATTGTGATATCTCTTACTTCTTCTAAAATTTGATCTTTTGCGTAAACAGTTTTCAAAGACACTTGAAATACCCGTTCAGCATTAAAGGATTAAGTGCTCTCAAATCAGCTTAAAAAGACTCAAAGCTTTGATGCCTTTCGCATGGCTCCTTAGACATTGTCAACAGACTTCTTATTGCATTTCCTCATCGCTTAAGTCAGCGTCTGCTTTCGATTATTTCAATTTCCAAATCGAAAAATGCGCCCGCTGCCAAAACTATTTCCTTCTGCTTAAATTTAGTCAAACGATTTTTTTTTATATTTACTGGAATTTTTTTCCTGGCTTTCACCGCATCATGAAAATTCAAATTTGCTTGCTTTTTTTGTTGATTTTTTGAAAATTTCCATTGCGACAAAAATACGTTGAAGAAAAGCCAAACATATCAACAAATTTATTCATACAGTGCGCGCACTGCGATGGGAACTAAAGCGACTTAGCAGTACTTGCCGTGTAGTTGTTGTTGTTGTTGCGGTTTGCTCATTTTCGAATGCAGAGCAATGCGGCACATTGCAACTGCACGACAGAGGAAGCCGGCGAGCATACGAAAAGCGCAGTCGAGCGCGAAACCTGAAAGCGGCTTTTGCTGCTGCTTCTTCTTATTTTTTTCTTCTTTTGTACAGCGCACTGCATTGCTGATGCGCCCAGCAAGGGTTTTTGCCTCAGCCGTAAAGCAAATTTGCATATTGAGTCAAGCCAGGGGGAGTTGCTTCACTGGGTGTATTATTGTGTGTGTGTGTGTGTGTTGGAGTGTCTCCTTGAGCACTGGAAGACTGAAAGTCGTTGGTCGTATGGCTTGCACTCGACTCGCCACTGTTGTCGAACGTTTGGACAGTGCACAGTGGGCGGCTGCCCATTGTCTATGTGTGTGTGTGTGTGTGTGTGTGGATGACGTTAGCAGAATTCAGCTAACGAAATTTCTACACTGCAATTATATGCGCATAAAAATCGTCTCACGTCCATTTCCCGTCCTTTGCCGCTCTATTCCACATTTCCACGTTTTGTGTATTTTACGCTCTTAAAATATTTGCCGTTCTTTTAGTTGGTTTCTTTGGCTTTTTTGCTTGTCTGGCTAAAATTTATACATTAAGCTGTTGCAATGCAAAGTGCGTTATAACTTTAGTTTTTATCACCAACGATTATACAGCAGATAAAACAGCTTTTATACATTCAGTGAACGGTGCGAACAAGAATGAGGGACAAAAAATTTCTACCACGTGACATGTGCATATTGTTCTATTTTCTATTTTAAATTAACATATTTTGCCCATTTAGTTCACTTGGAAATGCAAGTTAAAGCTTTCAACGATATTAAAATGCATTGAGATATTTCTGTAATTCCGATAATGGAAGTCGGGTCATAAATTTAATTCTTTGAACTTGAATTACTGTTTCAAAAATATTGGTTTACATATTCTTCTTCTGACCTTGGAAAACTAATTTAGAGATACAAATCTATTCATTTAAATATTTATGGTTGTCATATGATTGCTTTTGTGTTGGCTTAACCCATGGTTGACTTAACCCATGGGCACAGATGGGATCGGGCATTTGTTATTATACAAAAAATAGCCCCAAAAAAAATTATTTTTTTCGAGACCAAAAGTTGACATAGGTGCGAAACTAGAAATCTTTCATAGTAGCCTGTCGTAGCCAGTTCCCATCATTTGCCATCATTTTCTGGTCCCATGTCAAAAGGAGTTAATGTTCGTCTTTCATTTGACACCCACATCATCGTCATGGCACAAGCCAAATATTAAAATAAATTTTTTAATTGTATATGTCCTTTTAAAAGGACATAGGGTCACAAAATTAAAAAACTGAGTGTGTCAGGTTGTAATAAATGCTTTTTACTTTTGCGCCTATATCAACATTTGGAAGATTGAGCAGTACTGTTGCTCGTATAAAAGACAAATATTTTGTCGCCTTCGAAGTGAGCTCCAAAGTGCGTCGAACAACTTAACTCGAACTTTCGTGCATTCTTTGTAGATTGGTCGATGTTTTCAAGTCCTTCAGGGATTTATTTTCTTGGCCTCAACCGACTTAAAACGACTTCCTCGAAGTGATTATTTTAGCCCCGGAAACAGAAAAAAGACAGTGAGGTCCTTATTTCGTGAGTACTTTACTTGTTCGATGATGAACTGTTACAACTATTTTAGTTGATTAGGGTAGAATTTATAATTACGTATTAAATAAGATTAGTGCTCCAGTTCTCCAGTACTTGAAAGCATAGAGTACTTGAAAATAGTAGCATAGAGCAATCAAAAATGCGTCAGCCGCTTCTGTTCTGTGCTTGCTGGCGCCAATTGGAAATTCTGAGCGCCGACAAGTTCCGCAACATTTGGTCCATCTAACGCAGACGCCCTCATCCACCTAAGGGTACCGTCTCGTAGACTTTGACTATGTCTATGTCCCCATGCAGCTCATGAAGCTCACTGTTTCATCGAATACGGTATTCAACTCTCACGCCATGCGAACACAGAAACAGGAAACCACTTCGATCTCAGAATTCAGAGTCCACAAATGCATTCAATCTTGAAAAAGCTTGAAACTTGAGGAAATTGTCAACAATATCAACGCTGGCCATCGTAACTCAACTGGTTAGTGCGTTGGTCCACAAGTATAAAAATAAGCTTGACCTCAGGTTCGAGTCTCGGCCAAAGCCGATATCAAAACTTATAAAAATAAAAAAAAATAAATAAAAAATAAATAATAATAAAAAAACAAAAATAATTTCTACTGCGACTTGATTCTAAGTCAGAAATTGCAAACTTCAAAAAGTAAAATTTTCTACAAAAGAGCTTTTCATGACTTCAATATTGCCATTCAGAATCAGCAATGATGATTCACAAAGAAGAATTCTAAACACTTGCAGAAGATTTTAACAATTTCAAAACTTCCAAAAATCGAAAATTATACTCAGTTATAGAAAAACGAAATTATTAGTTGAATCTGGGTCAATTGAATTTTCAAAAAGATTTTATTGCAAGATCTTCTGAAGATCGATTGAATTTTTGAAAAGATTTGATTTAAAGATATTTTAAAAAATTAAGTCAAATTTTTATTTTGGGAACAATGTTAACGTTTTATATTTACATTTTACTTTCATTCGTCTCTAGCTAAATTGACACTTAAAAACTCTAAAAATACAGTCGATCATAGAAAACCGAAACTATTAGTGAGAACTAAGTCGATGGGGATTTTAATAAAGATTTTTTTAAATTATAATAAAATAAAAATATTTTATTAAGATAAATATTTGAGTTTCAGTTCAGTTAGGTTCCGAAATCGATTTTCAAAAAGATTTTATTAAACGCATCCCGTCCGTCTCTAGTTGAATTAAATATTTTCAGTAAGGTAAGGTAGAGAAATTCCCTAAATTCAATTCCCTAAAGATCCTTTAAAGCAGTATTCGTTAATGACTTCAACCAGCTGCCAAATGGAGATTCGACTCAGGGCAGTACAAATCGCGTTTTCCTTAAGAAAAGTGAGGATCATAGTGCCGGGCAGTTGCTGCAATGGGTCCTGCTACGCCATGAGGACTCAATGTCTTTTATAGGCAACTTTTTTTGTTTAATTTTATTTGTTGTATTTTCGTTTTTTTTAACCAACAACATTCTTACACTAAGTACAAGAAAACAATGGAAAATTTGAATACAAATATTATAATTTATTTTTATCTTTCATTCAGTTTTTACTAATTTGCCACCAAAGTTTTAACTTAGTGAGGTATGAGAAAACATAAAATATTGCCATAAAAATAGAATACCAAAGACCACCAAAGTTTTAACTTAGTGAGGTATGAGAAAACGTAAAATATTGCCATAAAAATAGAATATTCAAATTTTTCAATTTTTTCTTTTTGTGAAAAAAAATTACGCCGACAATTTTTATGTAAGATTGTTGTTGAGTTGTTGCAATGATGAATTTGAAATGTCTGTTTAAATTTGCAGTTGTCATGTCTCGCCACATATAAAATGCTCGACGTCTAGCGTCCATTTCCGCCCTAAAATATTTTTGAAATTCACCAAAACACCCAAACTCATTTATAGGTTCGTGCACGCACAATTACTGCGCTGTGCAAACGAAAGGCCGACTGGTTGAAATGGACGTGCGTACAAAAAAGCAAAGTAGGAGTCGATTGGAAAAAGGAAATTTTCATAGATAGCAATGCACTTGTAAACATCGACAGATTGCAACTAGCTTGAAAAAACTGCTGCAATCCTGCTAGGAAATAGTCCAAAGAAAACCACTCTTTTGTCTTCAAGAGGACGCATTTTAGGATGATCTAAAGTAGGTAAAATGGGATTTTCAAAGAGTTTCAGGTTGTGTGTTTAATTTTTCAAAAGACCTGAAAGATAGAAATCTGTAGCAATTAACAAAAACTAAAAATATTTCCTAAAAAGTTGTTATCCATTTTTTGTTTGTATCTTGATTCCAGATGGGCCTTTAAGGTCCTTGTTACGCTCACTTAAGCACACAGAAATGGCTTCATGTGTTATCACATTGGATTGGAGCGCCTACCCTTTAATGGTGTTTTTTAAAATAAATTTTTTCCAACATTTGAGAAGATAATGAAATTGTCGTTATTTACAGCTTTGTGCAACCGAATTGATCGAAGCAGACCACATAGTTTGTCTCTTTTCGTCTCCAAGGTGAAGAAGTTTTAGCATGATTTGTCAATGCAAATCAAAAGTCTGTGGTATGAGCTTTTCCAAGAATTTCAGCTTGAACTTCCCATTTAAAAACACTTGAACATTAAAAAAAACATAGCAATTAATTTACCATCAAAGATGTCGCACGTCAATTGTCTGATTGTTCGAGTCGCTCACTTCGAGCCTAAATTCTGACTAACCATCAACTCACATTGACGAACTGTCAAATGTTTTTTACACAATTGTGTTAATTTTTCATATTATTTGTGTACTTTCAAAGGTCACTTGCACCCCTCGAAACCCGCTTGCATCTTTCGTGCCCCTCTCATTGTCAGTCTGTCTCTCTGGCAACGCATTTCGATGCGAAAACATTACAAATTCACAACTGCGGCCGGCAACAATTTTTACTGCTTTACAAATCACAAAACAAGATTAAAACATATTTGCCGCGAAAAAATTACGAAGGCAATAACAATGAATAATTTGCAACAAAATGCTAAACACACAAACAACTCTGGTCGCAGCCGTGGGCAGGTATGCAAAAACGTATTCCCGACACGAAGACCGCAATTCATTTGCATTCGCTTGATTGCAGTTCGCGACGGTGTGACCAACATTATGCCGGCGGCCAAGTATGAACGGCAGCAGCATTCGTGGGGGCGGCGCGTGGGCGGGCGAGCAACAATTGGCGAGCAAAGCCTCGTGTGCGACGACAATACAAATGCTCGCCATGCTCATTGCCTGACGAAAATGAATGAGCAGCGCCAACACCAACGCCAACAGCGGCCAGAAGACAGTCGTATGCGTCCAATGATATCTTGCGCGCATTTCGTCTTCGTCTTTCGACAGGCCGTCGCCCAACGGTAACATCCCTGCAACAGCAACCGCAGCAGCAATACCGCCGCTGCAATATGCCGCGCATACTTTAGCACCAGCAGCAGCAACAACTGCGGCGGCTGTGGCGGCGGCAACACATAATACCGCAACATAATTACCGTCTCTAATGAGTGCGGGCGCCCTTCGGCTGCTGTTTCATTCGCAACGCAATGCGCCAAAAGCCGCAATTATGCTCGACGGCTGTGCGGCGTTGCGAGAGCAACGTGCAACTTATGCACAAATGGCCCAATTCACTTTAGCTTTTTTACTTG